>OMNN01031080.1:0-21552 GCA_900302755.1 Chromis chromis | reverse complement strand
GGTCTAATTACTGCATATTAATTGTGGGTTTGTTAACCTTCTGAATTCAAAAACCCACTGGCAGGTTTGAAAGCCGTGATATCTTTAATAAATATGGTAATTTTGACCATTTTTCAGAGGCCGACACTGTGAAAATAAAAACAATTCTTAGATTTTTTACTTTCTGAAGGACCTTAAACTAATCATCTGTGACATGCCGTTCTGTTGGAATAGTGAATCAAATCTAAGCTTAAAATTGTGATATTTCAAAATCACTTCATTCTACATGTCTCATTTACAATTTCACCAAAAATAGTTTAGTAAAAAAATTAAAATCCGATGCTCCTTGTTGCAACCGTGAAGCTATTAGTGACTCAGCTGTGAGAAAAATGCAGGTAATTTTTTGCTGAAATGCAAACCGTGTTTATGCAGAACAGAAAAGAGTCAAGTATGGAAGCAAATTTAAAATGTAAATGTAAAAAGCATTTGCCGTATAAAGAGTCACCATTTTCCCCACCCATTATTGGTAACACCTGTGTGCATTTGGAAAAATGTTATAAATGTTGATTACATTTTTTTCTAAATTTAATTTTTGTAAATAAAGTCTGTAGTTTTTTCTTTTTTTGCGAAGAAACTACAGAATCATGCAGTTAAAGTAGATCATAATCATGCAGTTTACACGTTTTCCTCTACTTCTAGCCATGGTTTAGCTGTTTCAATAGACGTGCAGGACTTTATATTGTTGTGAAAAATGATCACAATAAGTAAAAACATGACAGAAGCACATGACTGAAACAGTTTGTGGTTTAGAGAGTTAAATGGATGCAATGTCTATGAAAACCATCAAGTTTTAAATGCAAACCTATGCCGGGAACAAGCAGTTTTTTTGGAATTTACAATACTGTATGTATGCAAAATAAAAATAAACCAAACTACATTATGTCCCTAAAATGTAGCTTCCACCTTTATATTTCTGCATATCTAAAATAGTTGACTGAACTCCAACATGGTGGTAAATTATTACACTGTGCAGCGTAGTTCTGGGTGAATTAAGACAGCAGCTAAGGTCTTAAACGTGCACACATTCAGTAGTTTGTGGGAACAAAGACACATGCCATTTCCCTTTCCTTCCTCAGATTATTCTGTGGACGTACTGGGACATTCAGTATTGACTAGTAACAAAACCAAAACTCCCAGCAGCTTTCCCTGGTGCCCAAACCCAGGCGGACACAGAGGGACATTCTTTCACACAGCCCTTCTGCATACATACGTATACGCTCATCACAATAATGAATGAAGTCCCCCGGACAATCAGTCATAGCGAAACAAGATGAATCTGTGAACCGAACATGTTTTTGGGTGAGACCGCAGCACTCGGCTACTCAGTCAGGCAGCAGCAGGCAGCGTGGGGGACAGATAAGAAAGGACTCCAGACTAAAGAGGCAATTACGGCGCTGTCATTATGCATGTCTGCCTTCCAAAAGCCCTTATCCGCCGCCGAGGAGACAAAAACAATGCCTTCTGTTTTACTTGGCAACCGGTGTGTAACATTTATCAGATGTCTGGGGAGTATGTGAGGAGAGGAAGGGAGCTGGGGGTGGAGGGAGCCGTGGAGGGCTGAGAAGCGAAGCCGCTCGTATACAGTCCTAAAGGTCTAAATAATGAAACGTTCTCATAAAGTCCTCGGATAGTGAGGGTCTAGCGCAGGGGTGGGGTACATTTCCTAGAATGGAATAAACAGTGATGTTTCCCAGGAGGGAGAGGGAAGAAAAAAGGGAATTTTAATCAGTATTAAGAGATTGATTCTCAGTGATCACTTCAATGATCCAGATGAGAGTGGTGACAGTGTTTCCATCAAGAAGCCACAAATGTCAAGACAAGTGGTTTTGAATGCATCGCAGTGACACTAGCCAAGGATTTCTCAACAACCAGTTATAAACAAAGGAGGTTTGTGAAAACTACATTTAAAAAACAGCTACTGACCATACCAATAAAATAAATGACTTTTGCAGAGATAGATTTTCCTTTCTCACTTTTCTCGCAGCCAGGCCCTGTGAGTCCAGCTGGGCAGCCGCAACTCCCCGTCTCATGGTGGCAGGACACCCCAGTCTGGCACTGGCACCGCTGGGCACAGGAAGCGCCGTAGGACCCCGGGAGGCAGGCTGACAGTGAATGCACCACACGCAGGGACACACAGTCACGTTACTCTCATGTTCTTTTATTGCCAGTTTCATTCAGTCGCAATTTCCTCGCTCCTGCGCACACTCACATTTGTCACACCTGGCTCCCCTCCAGCCTGGCTCGCACTCACAGCGGCCCGTCACGTGGTGGCAACTCGGACTATGGACGCAGTCGCACCTCTGCTCACAGCGCTCCCCGAAGAATCCCTTAGAACAGGCTTCAGACAAAACACACAATTAGAGTCCAAGAACAAAGCTTAAAATGCTCACTTTTTACACGTTTACAGTATTTACCCAATGATAGTTGCACAAGGAGCAAGTAAACCTGCTGCTGCTACCTACGTGTTAGCAAATGCAGCACAGGTGCAAGATGGTGAAAGTAAGGCTACACCTCTACACGTTTTTCAAGATATATCAGCGGGCAGTGGAGGAAAACTCTATTATGGAATATGTTTTAATACAACAGTATGGAAGTTAAGTTCAGGAAATCACCTGATTGACAGAGCTCTCCCATCCAACCAGACAGACATGTACATTTCCCGGTCGCTCTGTCACATCTCCCACCATTCATGCAGCTGCAGGCCTGAGTGCAGTTCTCTCCATAATGTCCTTCTTCACACTCTAGGAGAGAGGGAAAGGAAGCTTAACATGGAAGTTACATTCTAGACATCATTCATCTCAGAAATACAGTATTGCCAAGACATTGGGTTGTGGAGACAGCGACAGGTAGACAAAATGTTCAGTCAACAGAAGGAACTTTAAGGGTTGCATCATCAGCAATACTGTAGGACTCACCTAACTCACAAGCAGCTCCGGTCCACCCCGGTGGGCAGGAGCACTGGCCGCTCATGCTATCACAAGAGCCTCCGTTTTGACACAGACACTGACCAGAACAGTGTTCCCCATATAGTCCTGCAGGACAGGCTAAATGCGCACATGCATAACAGTAAAAAGTTAAAAATATGAATGAGAGAATGAGAACAAGAAAATAATGTATATTATACAAAAGGTCAGTAGATGTTAAAATGCTAAGATTAGATGTGTCAGTGGGACATTGACAATTAACCCTCTGAACCCCAAAACCCGCTGCCATGTTTGAGAGGCACGTGTTTGTTTTTTCATGGCAAAATTACACATTTCCGAATTCGTCATGTGTGATGTGCGGTTCCATCAGAAAAAATAACCAAATCTATGCTTGAAGTCATATTTCATCAAAATAATTTTATGTAACGTCTCATTGAAAGAATTGCCAAAGATAAATTCTACCCAGATCTTGTTAAAAAAAACAAAAATTCTGCACTCATCAGTGCAACCATGTAGGTTTTAGTGACTCAACTGCAACCGACAGTCATGTCACAAAAAATCTGGAACTTCTCAGCTGACCTGGGCTGAAACTAACATATCTAAAGTATGTAGAGTCACTTGGAAAAAATGTTGTGCTTGTTGATTCCAGGTTTTTTCAGTTTTGTAAGATAAATAATCAAAGAAAACTTGTTTTCCCCCCCGCCCCTTGTTATGATTTATGGCATCTTAACTTGCACAGACAGCACACAATACATTTTTGAGTTCTCTCTACTTCACATGGTTGTGCTGTTTCCATAGAGGTGCAGGATTTTATTATGGTAAGCTAAAATGCATAAAGATGTGACAGGTGCAAAAAATGACCAGAAACTGCTTGAGGTCCGAGGGATTAACAAATATTGATCTCTGAAATAATATTTTAAGCACTGCCTTTAAAGAGCCATACCGATGTGTTAGAAAAATGGTAGTTCCTTGACTACAAATGTGTACATTTCAGTTTTTGAAATAATTACAGATTTTCCGTCTTGATGTTTATTTCCCAGAAGCCTTTTTTCTCAGTTGATTTCTGCCAGTATAACTTCTAATCAGACTCTGTTGGTTAAACTGAGGTCCTTGATGAGATGATAACAAAAGGCAAATTTAAAAGGTGCTAATTGATATCATATTGTGCAAAACCCAATAAAAAACAGCCTCTAAGAGCACAGAAAACACATCCAAATCTCTAAAACACAGCAGTGTGCATCATAAACTGGACAGCTTTGATATAACGTTTGTCATGCTGAGTGATTGTCTACTTAGGTGATGAGCTACTCACGCAGCTGGCACCTGACCCCGGTCCACCCGGCTGTGCAGCTGCATCGCCCGGTGACGTGGTTGCACCCGCCTCCGTTCTGACACTCACAGGTCCGACTGCACTGCTCTCCAAAATGACCTTCTGGGCACTCTGCCCACACAAACCACACACACAGGCAGGCACACGCACGCATGATAGCATAATACAGCACACACACACACCGAACACATTCAGCGTTACCCTTAATTGCACCGCAGCTACATCCATTGCAAATGACTAGAGGGATAGATGATATATTGAGACATTATGGTTTCGAGCACACATATTGCAAACTTCTCATTAATGATCAAAGTTCACGATGACATTTGGGGTCTAAGAGAGAGGAAAAAGCGCTAATGATAGAGATGCACCATTAAGTCATGCTGGTGGCTTTCTGCTGACTCTGGCTCGGGTAGTTAGAACCACAAAAGGGCTGTGGCAAGAGGAAAGTCTTGAATAAGACTGCAGAATGACAGACTAAGAGCTTTAGTGGGCATTTCACTGGCTTCATTAAAACAACGGCATGAAATCCTCAAGAAACTTTAGCATGAGAACACAGCTACTAAAAAGGCTCCTTCCAAGTTATGTTCTCCCTCTGCTAATGTTGATCACTACATACATGTGGGTGCGTTTAGCGAGAATAGACCTCAATTAAACCATGTATGCCAGAGGGCCTTCTTGTCCTCCCTCCCTTCTCCACCCTTACCCATCCCTAAAAAAGTCAATGGCAATGTCTCATTATAGAGATAATTGTTCGCAAACACATCATAGTTGTGTTTAAGGAGAGGATGTCGTGATGGGCTGTAGTGAGGGCCTCCCTCACACCCTGTTTTAATGATGTGGCTTCCATTACCCAGAATGCAGTGTGGTCCTGCCCAGCCGGCGGTGCATAGGCAGGCTCCTGTGATGTGGTGGCAGCGGGCACCGTTCCTGCACTCGCACATCTGGCCACAGTCAAGACCGTAAAAGCCGTCCGGGCACACTGTGGGCCAAGATAAAACATCCGACTGGTTAGAACTGGCAGCTTCACAAAAGAGGAGAGGAAAAGGTTTAGATGCCAATTTTTTGTATTTTTTGTATTTAGTTCTTTCTCTTCCCTTCCCCACCTCTCACCCTTCTTCTTCTTCTCCTCCTCCTCCTCCTCCGACTTTCCCTCTCTGTCCTGCCACCTACTGAAAATACCAATATCAAATTGCAGTACCACGCTGCGGCTGTTGCAGAGCGTCTGCGTTCGTTAAGTGAGCTCATGTCCCACATGTGTGGTGGATCTGGGCCACATCAAAGTTTATGGCGGATCGGAGGCCGTTCCCTTTCTGGGGGGGTAGAGGGGGAGGGGGCACAAAGAGCCGGTAAATAGAGCACCTGCTGAGTCCACAGGCCCCACCAACACACGGCAAAACAAAGCCTGGTTGCTGAGCCCCCCTAACAGACACACACACCTACAGTACTGCTGCTGATGCAAGGAGATGCCAGTGTCAGAGTCTGTTTCCCATTGTCGAGGAGAGCTGGAGAGATTGTTTAAGTGTGTGTACAGTCAAGTGACACTCGCAGGCTTTGGTAAACACAGTGCCTCCCATCCAGAAGAACCTATAACCAGAGGCTGTGGGATGAATGAGCCTTTCCACTACTGGGATGTAAATATTGTCTGTAAGCATGACTTCACCAGAGCAGGAAAGAATGACTCTGTTTATTCACGGCCTATTTTTGATCGCTCAATTTGTCACTGTAGAGATCACAGACTAACCCCAGCATAGTTGTATGCTGCGAAAACACAGAGTTCTCCCATTTCTGGTCTGTATTTGCAGGAATGCTGCTCCTTCTCTGCCAAAGTCTGACTGACTGACAGCCACTGCAGACGTTTCTCTCTTCAAGTACCCTCCTCTGCTTTCTGTTGCAGTGATACATGAGAAAATCTAAGCTTTGGGTACAGTCTGTCCCAATTATCTCAGCAGCCAGCAGTTTCTCATTTCATTTATGCACCGCTTCTTCTTCTATCTATAAGGAGAGCAGTGGACTGTGTGACCGAAGGAAGCCGCAAATTTGGAGCGCAATAGAAACTTGTAACTCTGATTTTTTTTATGTATTCTAAATGCCACAGGACTCAGGGTGTTCCCCTACAGTAAATGCATCATACCCTCCTTCCACTGCTCCAGCCGATGATGCCGTACACTCCTCCTCCTCTGCCCCAAGGCCTCAAATTGGGAAAAGTATCTTTCCTGCTCAGCAGTTTTCTGGCATGGCCGTCGATGTGTTCCCACGCTGACAGCATGACGTCTTCGCCTGCCTCTGTAGTGGTTAGGCTGCGATGTTATTAAAGCTAGCCCACTGAGGATGCTGTCATTTTAATCCAGTTGCACATTAACTCTGCGGCAGCGCTGCAGCAAAAATCACTGGTTTATTGTCTGTTGTTTATTATTATGATAGCCATTACTGACACCATGGCAACAAGCTGGTCTTGCTTGTCCCACAGGAAGAATGTTACTCTGATATGTCATTTATTTGCTAATTCCACACATTTCTAATTATACATATAAACACTGAGAGATATTCTCTTTGTTTTTTACCACTTACAGTAATCACATCAACATGTCAAACACTGATCTTCCTTTTCAGCTGACAAAGTTTACAGCAGCACACACACTCGGCACTAAATCTTAAGGCATTGTTGCATTTTTTGAAAGGCAAAGTTTATTATTTGTATATGCCAGCAGGGGGCGACCGGTTTCCATTTTAACCACAGAGCAGCAATCTGTCATCTGATATTAGCACAGTGTCTGCTAGTGTTTGTAAATGTGGACTCTTCCCTCTGAGTCTTTGTTTATAGGTGGGCATGGAGGATTCAGTCCACCACCACCACCACACACACACACACACTGTGCCATCGCTGAAAGACTCCATCTCTAGACTAAATGAGCTCTTTAAGACAGGAGGATTATTTCCAGATCCCTGGTTGTGTAAGAGCCACTGCTGTCAGCCCATAAAGCAGGTCCAGGGACCACACAGCCGGGGAGAGCAGACCACAGAAATAGAGCGGATAGAGCGAACACAGAATAGAACTTCCTGGTGCCATTCAGGGTTTGTACACTGAAAGGGGTCAACACAACAAACAACAAAACAACCCAGTTTCTTCCGACAATAACGCGGATGTTCAATGCTAGTCGGACCAGGGTTCTTTTTTAACGCGACCAAATGAACTGTTTTGATGCAAACATCAAAGCCGCAGACCAGAAACGCAGCACAATCCTCGTTAATTGAAGAAGTGGTGTGCTGGAGGCCCCCTTTCCTCCGATAGTGCTTGACTGAAATGTTTAGCGTCAACCCTCAGCGCCACAAGAATGCTCAATCAAACGGCACTTTTGCCATAGTAATGAGCTATATGACTGTTGTGGAGTCATTTTTTCAATGCATAACGATATACACAGCAAGTCCGTGGGCGAAAACTGCCAATGTAGCATCAAGCACTGAAAGTCTTTTCTTTCCATTTTAATTCTGTGAAACAGATGAACTAAAGGTGATCTGGACCTTCTCACAGTGCAGGCCTCTTCCTGACTTCTCCTGAAGGAAGAGGCCCAGCAGAAGACTGAGAAACTGGACACCTCTGTTTGAGGGGAACAGGCCTTCAGAAAATAAAATCTGGCCAGAGCGATAGCCCCATTTCCACAGCGACGTCCAATCAGAGTGACGACTACATCTGAGGCCATTAGACTGTTATGACTAGGGATGTGAAGCTCTGTTCTAGTGTGACACGGCCGTGATTTATGATGCCCCGCGTGCTACGGAGGTGGTATGAATTTCTGGGCCTGGTAGTACGCTCACAGTAAATCTTACACTTTGTAATAACACAAGGCCACTCCAAGTCAAAAGACTATAATCAAGAACAAATCTATTACATGGTTAAAACTCTCCAAACTGTTGCTGTGTCTTGCAGTTCGGGACAAATATCGAAACGATGAGAAGAATATTAGTTATATGAAAGGTTTGCTGTGGCAGGCTTCTTGCAAAGACTCCCGAGCACATGAAATACCGTCAGTCTGTCCTGGAGTGACTAATATAAATTACATCTGGGGATTTGGATGTGGTTTTAAAATGGTTTCCTTCATGACATTACACGGACAATCTGATGATTCATTGAATCTGGATGATGATTCACTGAAACTGTAGAGGAGGCTAAAAAGACCAGAAAAATATCCTGCAGCGCCCTCTAGTGCATCAAAGGTTAAATAGAGATAATGTAATGGTAAGGAGCAGTGCTGCTTTCAGTATGGATGAGGTTAACCAAAGGAGCCAACAAGTTTTCCAGATCACTCAGAGTTCAACAAGGTCAGCATGAACAGTTTAACAGTGAATCAGAGCATAAACCTTAAACTGCTACCTCTCCTTAACCTGTCACTGTTTTAGTATTTCGTGACGTCACAGCTCAAATCTACTGTTAAACCGAGTTTAGTTCAGCATGTTCAGGAACTTGTGCCAGTATTCCTTTATTATTATATAATAATATTCTTTCTCTGCATTTGACCCATCCTATTCAAAATTAACCTTAACTATACATACTAGGAGCAGTGGGCTGCCGTGGTGCAGTCAGGGGTTAAGGGCCTTGCTCAAGGGCCCACAGTGGTGGTGACTGGGACAAGCGGTCACTCTCACTTTCCCACCTCAGCCTCTCACCAGTCCGGGGTCTCGAACTGGCGACCCACCGGTTACAAGTTCGCTTCACAAACCACTAGGCCACCACTGCCCTTGTTTTATCCATTCATTAATCTGGCAAAAAAAAGATCAATCAGAAAAAAGTACAAAAACTGCTGTGACATTTTTTCAAGCCCAAGGTAAAGTATACCTATTGCTTGTTTTGTCCAACTATTCAGTCTGTCACATCATAAAGCAAAGAAAAGCAGAAAATCCCAACTGACAAACCCCCCCCCCGTAATAATTACTAGTTTACCTGTATATCCACTAATTATTCATTTGAGTCAAACTACTGTTTTAACTCTAATAAAATTCAAATCTAAGTGCAATTTTAAAAACTGCACATTTTCTTGTTGAATCACTTCAGATGATGGGGAGCTTCTTTATAAAACTTTCTTCAGGCCATCTGAAAATAGTATCTGTGTGGGCTTCATATTAAAGTTGGCTGTCCACTTGTGATACGATCATCACAGATGCATTCTGGGGCAAAATGTGAACAATGTTTTTCCATCAAGGGGGGCTCAGAGTCTACAATTAGTGCCATCAAGATAACCATGGCTTACAATTTAAGTAAAGATGTTGTGTAGAGCAGGAATGAACTGTGTTTGTAGGGTTCAGTAGTATTGAGAGATAATCTTGGATTACCTGTGTCATTAGTTTTGAAAAACAATATATTTCCAAGGCATTATACTTGCAGCAGAGAGAAACCAAATGTATATATATTAGTTGAAAATCACATGATTTCGAAAATCCACCCTTGTGCCCTTGTGTACCCTGACATTAACCTTGCTATTCCTATGAACTCATTAAAAAGTACTAAGTGGATTTTGAATCCATCTTTTGCTCTTAAACTCTTAAAATTATTTAATAACATTTTGGAGATATTTAAGACTGAATGAAGGTTAAAATGACACCCATCATATCACACAAAAAATAAATAAATGTATAATAGGCCCTAATTAGAGACATTAGATGACTTACTTTTTTCGCAGTAAGTGCCAGCATATCCAGGGGAGCATGTACAGGCACCACTCACATGGTCACAGAGCGCTTCATTCTGACACTGACACTGCTGGATGCAGCCCTGACCATAAGTCCCACTTGTGCACTCTGTGAATGAGAGAATGTGTGAACATAACACAGAAAACATATGAGTATACTTAGCAATGCAATATTTAAAATCCTAAATCTTGAACTTTTCATCACAGAAAATGAAAATGCAGCCAGTTAAATTCTTTCAGTGTCAGTTTTAAAAGAACTGTGGTACATGTTACACCATGTTTAGTAGCAAATACAGCTTCATGTAACACATCATATACTCAAATAAAATACCTTAAGACATCATATTAAATAACCAGGAAATTACTTTCACTGTTAACTCAAAGGATGCTATAACTGCAATCACCGCATGGTGGCAGCATTTACTAAACTATACATTTTCTCTGTGCTACTGTACCTCAGATGTGAACTTACTCTTTTCACAGTGGTCTCCGGTGTATCCGGCTTCACACACACACTGACCGCTGACTGAGTCACAGCCCAGTGAACTGTCCTGGCACTGGCATTTAGTGCTGCAGCCTTGGCCCCAGAAACCAGGTTCACATGCTACGAATGTTAGCAAACATTACAGTGAAAGTTAAGGTTTTGATATATTACATGATTTTCATATTCTGCAATTGTTCTTCATCTGCCAAACTAGTTCTTACATGTTGCGCAATCATGGCCTGTTTTGCCAGGAGGGCAGATGCAGTGTCCGGTCTGTGGGTCACAACTGGCATCAGGATGGCAAGAACAGCGTGTTAGACAGCCTGGCCCATGGTACCCTGCAGGACACTCTGTGTATAACAGGTTCTTCATCAGAAAACTGCTTTAGTCATCACTTTTCATCAGCAATTTCAAAATCTCAGGGTCTTTTTTTTCAGTTTTTCTTTTAAACATATGAAGCTGAATAAGACATGCACATTAAAGCTGTCATGACTACAGTATCAGAAAATGTATGTCAGCCAAATCTTACACACTGGGTTTTAAAAAAGATGTCATCTCTTGAATCTCAGAAATGTAATGCAAACTCACCATTATGGCAGAGTTCCCCCATGAAGCCTGGCTTGCAGTCACACACACCAGTCTGCTTGTTGCAGGAGCCTCTGTTCTCACAGTCAGGGCAAGAAGACTGGCACTTGAACCCCCAGAATCCATCAGGGCAGTCTGGGAAGCAGCAAGTATCTTTCAGATTAACTGAGCAGTAAGCCACTTACGCTGGTTCTTTCGCTGTATAGCTCTAAAGCCACTTGTGCTTCAATAATCTGGGGAAGAAATGTATTACATGGCTCTCTGAAAATGGTAAAACCTCTCACTGGGCAAGTAAGCTGCAACGCAAATGTCAAGTTTCTAATTGATTCGGCAGAGAAGCACAAAGAACACAAATACCAGTGAGCTAAGGATACTGCAAGCTTGTAGTGTCAGTGAGTTCAAACTGGCTTTCACAGCATAATCAGGGTAAAACTATTGTTACAGGATGTGTAACATAAAAAATACCTTCCTGGCAGGACTGTCCTGTCTTCCCAGCAGGGCAGATGCACTGTCCAGTTATGGGATCACAAGGAGCTCCTCTGCAGTCACAGGGCAGACGGCAGTTCTCTCCAAAGCTTCCAGTTTGGCAGGCTAACAGCACGAAATACTCCAAAAATTAATAACAGAGATAGAGACAACACAACAATGACAGCATAACACGAGTTGCACAAGTGAAAATTTAGAGCAGTTCAATTAATTTAAGTTTATTTGTTCAGCCTCTGCCAATAACTTCTGCAGTAGTAACTGAAACGAACGCCCCTGTCGTGACCTGGCCTGCAGTACAATCCAGAATATGAATGACTTTATTTTTTATTTGGCTTTGACAATGTCAGCAAGCCGAGGCCTGGACTGTGCCTCAGTGCTGACATACTGTAACTCTGCTCTGTTATCTTAGTCCACTCCACAGAGACACCAAGTCGTGTTTTTACCAAAAGCTCCTGAGCAATATTCAGTATCACTTTAGAGCACAGCACAGAGGGTTGAACTTTACATCAACCAGCAGAGTAAACAGCCAGAGGACGCCCTGCTGCGGAGGAACACTCATATTTTTAGGCTGTGCTGTTTATAATAACAAGAACACCTGCACTGACCAGGTGAATTTAACGAAAGGCTTCATTTACCTCACCTACTAAATCCACTTAATCCATCAAAGTTAGTCGAGAGTGAAGAGAAGAATAAAGAAAGATTTATGCGTGCTACAGGAAATAAAACAGATTGTGACTAAGGTGGAGAAATTCAGAAACTCATTCATAACAATTGTTTTGTGCTGTCAGTGTGACATAGTTTATCGGAACAGGCGCACATTTGCACAAGCGTGAAAGTATGCAAACAAACCCCACACATGCTGACACATGTGTCAGTACGCAGGCCCACACACACATTTTCAGTATTTTGTATCCACAGTGATGGTTTACTATCAAAGTTATGACCACATGAGAGCACTGTGGATTCAAGTTGTGTGGAGGACATCATACATCAACAGGGTGTTTGAAACATTTGAAAGGCAACAAATGATGTTATGGATGTTAGCCAGATGTTTGAAAGGAACTCACGATCATAAATTAGACCTAAAGTAACCTGACTTTAAGCTATGCACTTACATTCATTTATATAAATTGCATTGAGCGTTAAGAGAATGTCAGTTACATGGCTGCTTTTTGTCTCACCCAGCTGACATTTATCTCCATGGAGGCCTGCAGGACATCGCTGGCTGCACTCTCCAGTCCTGGGGTCACATGACCCTCCACCTGGACAGTCACATGGCTGCTCACAGCCTGCACCGAAGAAGCCTGGATCACATTCTGCATTGGGACATGCAAGCACATACACAGAACAAGGACAGATCAACATGAGGGACGATCTAAAACCCAAGATTGTGTAACAGCATGTGGAGTGGACAGTCGATTTGATTCTATGATCACAGCAACCTCTTTTCAGCTATAGACCTTTATATTAAAACTGCATTGTAAGGAAATAGCACGATTCCAAGTCTATTTCCCCTCAGTGGTTCACATTACTGGTGCATTACTGCAACAGGAAAGAAACTTTATGACGTCTGAAACTGTGAAACGGTCGATACAGCTGCATGTTCTCTAAATCAACCTCTAGCTAAGAAGTGCAGGTTTGGCAGCTAATGTGACTAAAGACAAATCTTAACCACTTCTTTCCTGTCGCTGGTGTTTTGCGGATCTTATACCTTTCTCACACTGTGGTCCGTGGTATGCAGCTTTACAGAAACAGCTCCCTGTTTTGGGGTCACAGCCAGTGGAATGTTCCTGAACACAGTCGCATTCCTTGGAACAGCCAGCGCCGTGCGTCCACCTGGGACAAGCTGAGGGGCGGACGGGATGAAAACAGACAAAAGGCATCAGTTTAGCCAATGTACGACAAAGAATGTTCTCATGTTTGTATGATGTTGTACGAAAGAAAATACACCACTTACTCTTATATAACTACACACCCTGCAATATTACTGCACTGAAACAACTTGAAATGAGTTAAGCTTAGAAAGCAAATTCTCTATAGGCAGTTCTTGTTTGCCAAAGCTTAGGTGGCCAAAGTTAATTGAAAAAAAATGTTGAAATAAAACCTTCCATACTATCAAATTACATTTTAGTATGAGTCAACAAACACACCCGACCACTGTGTTATCACAACGTCAGACCTCTGCTAGTTTAAGTCATGTGACCACATCTTCTGGTTTCACTTGATTTATTGAACTTTATGCAAATGATGGTGCATCATTCATCCGACTACTGCTTTCCTGCATAGTTTGAGCTCAAAAAATAATAGCTAGATGTAATGTTGGAACTGTAGCAGATGTTTTAGGTACTTTTCCAAGCTTTATCACATATAGAGAAGCATTTAATCAATAAATGTTGAGTGCATGACTTTTTAAAACCTCAGCACTGCCACATCCCCATCTCGTGTTTAGAACAATCACTCTGGATGAATCTTGCCAAGACTGTCCCTGCTCAAAAACAAAAAAAACTGAGCTGCACTCCACCCTGTCCCTCTCCACATTGGCTTTATGTTAGGTGCAGCTGCAGGCTCTGGTTACACCCTCTCCACCCTCTCAACGTCCCGCTGCAGGATGGAGCAGACAGCTGTGAGAATTTGATAATATTCCTTGTGCACATTCTTCCATCATTCTGCTCGGTCTTAGAAGAGTGAGCAGCTTCCACACCGAGAAGCAAAAACTTCATCGCCATGTCCTTCCGGAGGTTTAGGAGCGCCCCTAAAAGGCTGGGGGACATCAATGTGGTGACAGAGGAGCTGAAGAATCTCTATTATAAGAGGCTGCTGCCGATAGAGAAGTATTATTGTTTCCATCACTTTCACTCACCGAGCTATGAGGACGCAGACTTTGACAACAAACCGATGGTGCTGGTGATGGGTCAGTACTCAACAGGGAAGACAACTTTTATCAGGTAAGATTTTGAAGACTTAAAAAAATGCAGATGTCTTGTGTGTGCATGTATTAATTCTGAAGTAACAGTGATGACAGTGGTGGTTTGCACCATGTGTGTCTTCAGGTATCTCATAGAGCAAGATTTTCCTGGTAGCAGAGTTGGGCCAGAGCCAACTACTGACTGTTTCACTGCCCTCATGTATGGGGAGGGGGAAGGAATCATCCCTGGAAATGCCCTTACAGTGGATCCGAAAAAGCCCTTTCGCAACCTTGACCCTTTTGGAAATTCATTTCTGAACAGGTGATGGGAAAAGTGGAGAAGGAGAAAGAGAGAGAGAGAGAGGAGATCATTGGTTTTTAATTATGTGTTTTTACTGTTTTTTGTAAAGAAAAGTTAGTCTCTGCATATGTGCATTCATAACAACAGAAGTACTGATATAAACTGAGTAGGATGATGCCAATATTCGCCACAATTCAATCACGTCATTTTGAATGCATTGCATTTAACCATTTATTCTTCACAGGTTTCAGTGTGTTCAGATGCCAAATCAGGTCCTCGAGAGCATCAGCATTATTGACACACCAGGCATCTTAACTGCTGCTAAGAGAAAACTGAGCCGAGGTGAGACTGAATGCTTTCTAATTTCCTTTCTAGAGACGGAGCGAAATAATAGGTCTTTCTTCCATATATTCAGACTGTTGATGTTGGACTGCCTTGTTGCTGGGAGAGAATGTAAACTCCTATGGGAGGAGAAGCATAATTCAAACACTTGAAGTCAGAAACACAGCAGATGAAAGTAATATGACAGTGAGCTGGGAGGAGACGAGAGGCAACTGGTTTTGTTTTATGGACACATTTTTCGATGGGTGTAACTGAAATGGCTTGAAACCAGTGAGGATGACTGGGATGTGTTCCATGTTCCTTTCTGTCTCGAGGCTGTGAGGCTTGCCCCGTTAAATGCAGTGTTAATGAAAACCCTGTGTTCTGCTCCTTGACCCCAGGCTACGACTTCCCAGCAGTGCTGCGCTGGTTCGCAGAGCGTGTGGATCGAATCATCCTGCTGTTTGATGCACATAAGCTGGAGTTCTCCGATGAGCTCACTCGGGCCTTCGGGTCTCTCTGTGGCTATGAGGACAAGTTGCGTGTCGTCCTCAACAAAGCGGACAGGGTGGATTCCCAGCAGCTCATGAGAGTCTACGGCGCCCTCATGTGGTCGCTGGGGAAAGTGTTTCGGACCCCTGAGATCTTGCGGGTTTACATCGGATCCTTCTGGTCGGAGCCGAGGCAGATGTGCGACCACTACCAGCTGATAGAGCTGGAGGAGGAGGACCTTCTGGCTGACATAAGGAACCTGCCACGCAATGCTGCAGTACGCAAACTGAATGACTTGGTGAAGAGGGCGCGCTTAGTGAGGGTGAGATCATCAGTTCTAACCAATACTTTAGGTATGTAATCACAAACTCAGCAGCTGTTAAGATGATTTTATGTGTCATTTGTTCTCTTCCCAGGCTCATGCACACATTATCAGCTATCTGAAGCAGGAGATGCCAACCATTTTCTGCAAAGAAAGCAAGAAGCACAATCTGATCTACCAACTTCCTGTCATTTTCACCAAGATCCAGCAACAGCATCGAGTCCCAGCCGGCGACTTCCCTGACTGCACCAAGATGCAGGTTGAACAATTTAACTTCTATCTGAATACTCTTCTTTCATTCAATATATTTCCTGTTATGTGTTGAGTGAGCCTGACATGTGATTGCAAACATTTTCAGGAGAAACTTTTGGCTCAAGACTTCTCAAAGTTCAAGGCACTGAAACCGAGTCTGATGGCTTCCTTGGATAAACTCCTCAGCACCGATATCGCCAACCTGGTTCCTCTACTGCAGCAACAAGAACAGAGGAAGAAATCCCTGCCTGGCATGTTGGACGGAGAATTTTTGGGAACATTCAGGCGTGAACATTACAGGAGAGATCCGTTCAAGGAGCTCCCCAGAGATGATGAGAGCAGTGAGATAGACTTTGACGACTGGGTTGTGGAGAAATTCAAACCCAAATATGATGAGATTTTCTACAACCTCAGTCCAAATGAGGGAAAGCTCAGCGGCACCAAAGTCAAAGAGTGGATGACGACCACTCTCCTGCCCAACTCCGTGCTTGCCCATATCTGGAGACTGTCCGACATAGACGGGGATGGCATGCTGGACAATGAGGAGTTCGCTCTCGCAGTCCACCTTATTGAGGGAAAACTGGAGGGCTACTGGCTCCCCAGAGAGCTGCCTTCTCACCTGGTGCCACCATCAAAACGGCTAAGTACAGCGAGCGACGTGTCAGTGTAAACTCGATATCCAAAGGAAATGGAGGGCTGAGGATACGTACACATAATATATGTAAAATTTGTATATAATTTTCTGAACTAATATGATGATAGCAGTTTAATGTTTAAAAACTAACAAAGTGTGCAGTGCTTTTGCATGAATTTGAGAAGGTGTTAGCAGCTAACACCAAAACTTTAAGTTAACCATTATTGGTTTGGATTGGTAATCATTTTTCATATATTTTCCTGTTCACAATATAATCTCTATATAGCCAATAATACAAATAAGAAAATACACAGCAATTAGTACCAATTAAAAGGACGTTCCCTCTTCCTGATACATTAAGAATTTCTTATATCTCACATGATTGTAAGACATTTTGTTACTATTGACATTAAACTTGTAATTATGAGGAGTTAGTAATTTTTCCTTTTGTGACAGCATCCATAATATTATGTGCATCGTTGTGCAATGTATATTCTTAACCTATTTACTCACCGAGGTGGCAAAACCGGCCGTATAATCCTGGAGAGCAGAGGCAGGCTCCATACAGGCGATGGCAGGGTCCGTTGTTGGGACAGTTGCACTTACTTCTACAGTGTCTTCCAAAATAACCCTTTGGGCAACCTGTGAGCAAGAATAATGTCAGTGAACTTCCTTGTTTCTTTAAAATTAACTCCACTGTAATAAGAGCAAGATCCAACATATAAACAAGGTAACTGCAAATAAAAGTAGAATTCTGCACCCATAATTTATAAGAAGACACCTTTAACAGTTTCAAAATCCTTCTCTGATCGATGATTTAACTCATAAAAACTTAAATATTTAGAGTTTTTTTCTACAACAATAGTCCCTTCCTGCCTTAAAATAGCGTATCTGTAACTGTTGCTTTAGAATTTGTAGATCTATGAAGGTCCTCACCTCACCTAAGGGTGGAGCCCTTACTCCTCCCCACTCACAGCAGCTCAAGCACACCAGCTCACCTACAGCTCTGCTAAAACACTGTAAAACCTCTCTACTACACAATGGCAAGCTGTAATATTGCAGATATTCAGCCATACATATCTACTCCACAAGTTGATGGCACTGGTTGCTTAGGTCTGTTATGGCTCGAACCCGTGCTTTTGAGAATGTTATTGCTACATTACATTTTTAAGGTGGAAATGGTCAGTCATGGCGTTGACTGGTTATTTCGCTCATGATGTGTATTCTGACATATAAAACACACCATATGGACATGGTAACAAGGTAAAAAAAAATGGGGGGGTCTTAAATGACGCATTTGACACTAATGATACTCAAGATTTGTCTCAAGGATATTGCCCAGGTAAGAAATAAGAAAAAACCAAGTGTATCTGCCAACATCTAACATATTTCTGCTTCAGTTTCTGACCTCTCTTAAACTTTCATTTCTGTCTAGTGAAGTACTGTGTTTTTTTCCTATCAGCCTTTTGGAAATTATTCCAATGAAACAATTTTGGAGGTTAAAAATCACTCTTAAAGACATTCAACCACAAAGTTAGTAAGGGCTATTGATTCATGCAGAGGGGTCACACGCAACCTCGACCCTTGTAGTTTTATTCGCACGTGTGAGTCCACTGTGTGTAGGAATGTGTGTATACAAACCATCCTCGCAGAGCAGGCCTTGTACCCCGAGGGGGCACAAACACTTCCCAGTCACGGGGTCACATGAGCCTCCATTCTGACAGCGGCACAGACTGTTGCAGGCCTTCCCATAGCTCCCCTGTGGACAAGCTGCAGAGAGGAGGTGGAGTTTTTACATTTTAACAGATGCAGTATTACCTAACGGATCCAACTCTGCGGCATTTGTTCGAGGACAAGACACTTAGCCACACATACAAAAAGGGAAAGTGATTGTAGCCAAAGCTGGGGTTTCGCTCTCAGTGTTAAGAAGTCAGTAAGCACTTTCACCTTCCATCCTCTCCGTTGCGTGCGCTCGCCCGACTTTCCTAATCTCACTGGCCTCGTTAGCAGTTCCGACATGAACCAGCTGGCTGTTTAAGATGTGCTAAAGTGTTACAATCCATCAAGTTAATGTCTGCTTAAATTCCACGACACGCTTTCTTCACAACAGTTTTATGTCACTCAGCAGGAGGATAAACCAGCTTAGAGAAGCAACAGCAGTATATATCAAAATATCAAATATCAAAATAGACATCGAAAACGCTTTGTAAATAATATATAGTTTGTTTGACAAAGATCAAGTGGTGCTATCACTTGCACCAGACATGATTTGTGCATGTGGAAATGTGACCAAAGTGAATGAACTGTATAGTCGGCAGGGTTATTGGATATTGTTTCTGCTACACAAAGACAAACTTCATACTGGGGAGTTTCTTAAGACATGTTGAGGCATTTTAAAGCAATACAGATAGCTGTTTAAATATCATGAAATACTTTAATACATAACAAGTAATTAGCTATTTGGTAAGTATCTTTAAAGAGATCCTTAAGAACTAATTGAGATGTGGATCTTGCAAAAAGCACTAAAGGACAACTTAAAGTAATTCTAGGTCGACACTGTATTTTGTACATACTCTATGAACTTAGTAGTGTTACAAGTTTAAATTAATTCATTCTATTTATTTCTAGCTACAACTTCATAAAATAAGATTTACACAAAATAAGACTGAAATGAAGCCTATCAAATTAAGTAAGACAAATTGCAAAATATTCTGTCTCTCTAAAGGCCACAGAACATCCATATTTTGACCATATTCCCCCCCTACAGACCACTATGTTGTTGCCAACTGCAACATTTTCCATATCTTTGCTTCAGGCAGCATTATTGCTCATCGACTCCACCTGAAAATGCTGTCCAGACCCGTCACCTTCAGGGCATGCATCTGAACACTGCTGCCTCAGGAGCGTGTTTCTAAAAGTGACAGATTGCTTCCACCCAACTTATCCCACGTGGCTCTTCTCCTATGATTACCAGCCTGACTTGGGTTCAGACCAAAGACAGCCATTAATCACGGACCTGGATGGGAACAATGGAGCCATGCTTTCTAACCCAGTAGTGGACATCCTTGGCCTCAGGCTGGGCTCTTGCTGTGGGCTCTGGCCACACTCCAGTAGCAGACAGATTGATTCCCCTGGTCCACTTGTGGTCTGGAGCCCATAAACAACCAAGCCTCCCACACAGAGGAGCCGACAGAGTTTGATACATGGCCCTGGATCGATGCGCACAGGGAGCTATGTCATCTCTGTCTTAAACTAGACCATATTGCTATAGGTAGTTCAAATGGGCCTAGAAGAGGATGTGTCTTGTGGGAAAAACCAGGTGCCTGTGTCCTGTACTCTTAAAATTATCCACTTGTCAAGTATGTTGATTGATTTATTTTGGCCTCCCATCTAAAATTAGCAAGAGAGTCATTTATTTTTTCCATTCTGCAGAATGAAATATTCAGGTCCACAAACTTCTAAAGACGCAGTCAGACATTTTGGAAAACATACTTTGCTTTCTTAACTACCATGTACCACTTATATGGTACATATAACGCTACAACTAGCAGCCCAACGCTCACTTATTTACACGGATAGTACATATTTTTTTAATTCATACTAAACAAATGGAAGAATGTTGAGTCTTGATGCCACCAGCAGAGACTCCAGGAAGTCATGGAACCCAACCAAGAAATAGTTAATTAAAATGACACATTTTCAAAGAAGCTGTTATATATTTTTGTTCCCGTTGAATGGAGTCATATAGTTGCTTTTATCTAACTTGCTGCTGACTGTAGCTCATATTTATCTTCTAATCTAACTCTCAGCAAGAAATGTAATGAGTACATTTCCCAAAATGTCAACTGATCTCTTTACAGGGCATCCTGGAGGAAACGTCATCTTAAGTATATGTATTAGGGACAGAGCGATTATCGGTTTGGTTGATCTAATCTTTTCTATAACTGCTTTCCAATGAAATAACTTAATTTAAAAATGTCCTACTTCTGCAGTCAGCACTCTGTGGCCTCGAGGACCCACAGCACCATCAGGATGGTTATACATTGTGAGTTATAGCGTATCAACACTGAAGGATAAATGCTGAAAAGTTCTTTTTTAATTAAACATATGGAAAACATAAATAAACAAAAGCATCTGAAGTTTTAAGGTGGAGGTTGTGTTATTCTAAACTTCGATACCAAGATCTTTTACTACATTTTTACTGCAAATGTTTATCGGCTCTAAATATTGGTTATCTTTCTCTAATATGTATCTATACCAATAAGGCATAACATTATGACCACCTGCCTAATATTGTGTTGGTCCCCCTTATGTGCTCAAAAATGCTCTGAACCATTGGGCATGGACAAGAGGACCTCTCAGGGTGTCCTATGGAGTCTGGCACCAGGATGTTGGCAGTGGATCCTTTGGGTACTCTGGTTTGTGCAGTGGGGCTTCTGTCAATCCAACTTGTTCCACTGCATCCTGTTGATGCTTGATCAGAATGGGGTCTAGGAAGTTTGGAGGTCAAATCAACATCTTGGGCCATTGTCATGTTCCTCAAGATGTTCCTGATTGTTTGATGTCTTTGCCATGTGGTGGGGTGCATTTTCCTGTGGGGGTAGGCCAGTGACATTTGGGATTGCCATTTGCATGAGGGAGTGTGCTCGTTTCTGGGACAATGTTTATTTGGGTGTCTAAGTCTCATCAACACGGATGTTAAAATCCAAGGTTTTCCAGCAGAACACCGCATAGTACCAATATGATCCATGTTATTCACTTCACCTGTCAGTGGTCAGAATGTTGTTGCTGAT
>OMNN01031079.1:24065-38503 GCA_900302755.1 Chromis chromis | reverse complement strand
TTTTTATTGACCAAATTAACCTAATTGGACATGGAATTAGAATGAGACAAAACAGACGTGAAAGAAAATAATCCTAATGTTCCCAGTAAGACTTTGCACATAGCATAGCATTGACTACTTACTCTGAAATATAAAGTAGTTCTATTAAACAAACCTCTCATCTCTACCAAGTATTTCTCTGGAAATCCAAGTGCACTTTAATAATATGTTTTCTGTGCTGATCTTAAATCTGCGTTCTGCAGCACAGCAGTCGTTGCTATTTGTCCTCGTTTAACCCCTCAGCTCTGTGTTTGGTCTTATGTGCACACAACCAGTGAGATTTGTGGTTCATCCAAACACGTGTTCACGCCCTCAATCCAGACAGTGCTTCATGTTAGCTGCTTTACAGCTATAATGAATCAGGACTGAGGAGACTGAACCCAATAATAAAAAATGTTCCAGCTACAGGAGGCCATAATGCCTGAGTGTGTATATTTAAGACAATAGTGTGGTTCCAACTCTGTGGCAGCAGTTTGGGGAATACCCCTTCCAGTCTCAGCATGTTAGTGCTGCTGCTCACAAAGCCAGGTCTGTAAAGAACGTCTGTGGTCTGTATTCTCAACCCAAAGTCCACTTACTGAGTGTATGTAGGCAAAGATCATAACCGTGTCTCTGCTGGATGTTGGGTGGTTTCTGGGTCACATGTGATGGCTTCCTTGATCGTTCTCCAGTTGTACATTTACTGCTGGTGGATGATTCTGACCTCCAGCTCTATGTGTCTCCAAGGTCAGGAATAAACCTCCACGGCCTAACAAAGAAATGCTTTCAGACTTCGGTGTGGAAGAGCTGGACCAGCCTGTGCAGAGCCCCAACCTCGGCCACATCACACATTTGGGATGAAGTGGATCATGGACAGTGAGCCAGGCCTCACATCAGTGCCCAACCTCAGTTATGCTCTTTTGGCTGAATGGGAGCAAATCCCTGCAACCAGCATCCAAAAGCTGTGAAATGCCAGAAACCAGAAGAGGGAAGGCTGTTAGAGAAACATGACCAACATCCATGTGTCCACAAACTTCTGGCCATGATGTGTGAATCATCGAGGCTGGTTTGAATAAGAAATTCTTGATCACAAAATAGGAAAAAAGGTTTATTTTGCTGAACTTTCGTAGGTTGTAACACAACAATGAAAATATTGGTAGAGAGGCAGATCCAAGTAAACCAGAGTTGTTTTATTGTGATGACAGGTTGAATGACATGATAAGAAATAGCTGTAAATTTCAGGCTTTTATCTTTAATAGTTCCTGAATTATTGTCATTCAAACAGCTTCAAATTTGAATGTGCATAAAATCGTGCTGAAAGTGGGTCAACACTTGGAAAATATTTGATAAATCAAGCAAAAATTTCACCAATACCTTCATAGATATCCATATTTTATGCCATAAAAAATTCAGGCAAATCAGAGATGGTCGAACAGAAATTGCTCTAAAAATGTCATGAATCGAGATAAAATGACCCTGATGTGCAGCTCATAGAGAGGGGTTGAGAGGTTTTGTCAAGTGATTTTTGTGTGTTGAGTCGGAAAGCACCCCCCAACACACACACACACACACACACACACAAACACACACACAATCGCTGTCTTTGCTGTCCCCTGACACACATACACAACTCTGCTTTTTCTGTGACACACACAGACACACAAAAACCCTTTTTTCGCTCTTCCCGGGGACAATAGCTGTGCAGTGAGGTGAGACTGCGAGAGGAAAAGCATTTATCCTGGCGGAGTAGTGCTGATGACCCTCCCTGCTGGCTCTTCTCTTGCTCTCTTTCTCCCTCCGGGCCAACACAGGAAGCTTTTGTGTCGGCTGCACTGAGTCGAGGGTGGAGGAGGTGGTGGTGGTGGTGCAGGGCCAGCGGCAGGCGGACCGCTGTCACACCACACACAGCTTTTTCAGGACACAGGCTGTACTTTTGACATGTGTCTACTGACATTACCCATGATGCCGCCCCTCCGCCCACCTCCCCCCGGCTGGGGTTGTCTCCTCGCCTCACAGGGGTAATGGTGTGTGAGACAGGTCGAGGGAGAGAGAGGGAATATGCTGTGTGTGACAGAGAGAAGCTCAGACTGAGAAACAGGGCAGACGCACAATGCAAGTGCTTTTGCAATTCTAGAAATTGCCAGTTTGCTGTCTCCTGTGGCAATTTTTAGCCACAAGCACAGGAAATATAGTGTGCTTTAGTGTTCACATACGTGTTTACAAATGTAGTAGATGTCGCTCAAACTCAAGAACTGTTAGTTGTATTTCTACCTAAACATGTTTTTTACCTTGTTAACGTGTCAGTATGGTTTTTAATACACTAGGAGTCTCATCATGAAAACTGATGCTGATGACAGTTTCAAAAACACAGTTTCAGACTTCTGGGGTTTCATACCTAAAGAACCAATCCTGAGTTTTCCTGTATCATTGCTCTACAGATTAAATCTTTGTCTATGACTTTTTTTTGTCAATTAATAAAAACTAAACATAGACAGATGAAGATGTGCAAATGAACTGATCAGTGGTTTCATACGAAGTCAAACTTGCTGTTTGCACACAAAAGTTTGTCTGTCTCGCTTCACATTAGCATTACAGCTCACTCACAAACGTACTGTTTACTGTCTGGGTTTATAGATGCTAAATCCTTGGATGACCCTTGATCCAGAGATATTTCTTCAGCAAACACCTAGAGAAGGCGGTAATCTTGGAATTCTTTGGGACAGAAACACGAAAGAGCTGTTGCAGCCACGTCACCTGATAATCAGCTTGCCTTTTTATGAATGTTGGGTGCTGCTTCTATCTTTTGTAGATCTAGGAATTATAGATTATATTTTTACGTAAAGATCTCGTTTGGTGAAAATTGATTTTTTTTTTAGCTTGTTAACATGAGCCAAATAAGCAGTCGACTCCATGGCTGAGCATGTCTCCCTTAAAAGTCTCAAAAACACAGATTCAGGCTTGCAGGGTTTCATATGTAACAAACCTAAAGAGCCAATTCTGTTCACTCCCAGGGTGCAGCTTTCTGTTTCATTATTCTTCAGAATTGATTTCAGCTGTACTCAAGGAAAACAAATGGTGCTTCTAACAAACATTTAGGAGGTAGTTATACTATACAAGGACAGTGTCGGTCACCCACACCTTTATAATTAATCATTAACAGAGTTGTAATTAAAATAGTCAGTTCTAAATTCTCCAGGAACTGCTGTATTTTATAGCACTAGGCACACCTAAAGAATAATCACTGATATGATCTGTTAGTAGGTGCAGTGTCCTTTAAAAATTGTTGCATGTGTTTTTCTATGTTTGATATGAAGGGCAATGCGACCGTCTGCACAGACTGATGCAGCTCCATTGTAGCATGAACATAGGCACTAGAGCGGTCAACTTATTAGCCTGCACCTACTAATATATATTTCGTCATCCCTCCTGCAGGCATCCGTGTGCATCCCGAAATTCATGACAGTGTGGATTATCGCCATTGACTGACTGCACATCCACTAGGAAAACTAATGGTGCGTAAAAAAAATCTTATTATGAGAGGAGACTGTACGAACAGATTCTTAATCATCCACACCTTAATAATTCATCATTAAAAGCGATGTAATAGAAGTAGTTGCTGCCAGATTTTGGAGGTGCTTTGATCTGTACATGGTTTCTATCAACGGTGCCCAAACACACAAGGCGGTTCTAAACTTTTCATAATTCCGGTGCTGTATCCTCAAGAATAATTACATTGACATGGTGCTATAGTTTCAGTCTGTAACCAACTGCTGCATCATGTATGTGTTTTCTCTATTCAATATGAGGGACAATGTGACTGTTTGAATGCAGACCGTTGCATAACTATTGTAAAGGGCAGTGGTGGCCTAGTGGTTTGTGAAGCGAACTTGTAACCGGTGGATTGCCGGTTCGAGCCCCCGGACTGGCAAGAGGTTGACGTGGGAAAGTGAGAGTGACTGCTTGTCCCTGTCACCACCACTGTGGGCCCTTGAGCAAGGCCCTTAACCCCTGACTGCTCCCCGGGTGCTGCACCGCGGCAGTATGTATTGTTAAGGTTAGGTTTGAATAGGATGGGTGAAATGCAGAGAAGGAATTTCCCCAAGGGGATAAGTAAAGGTTAGATTATTAGTAGTAGTAGTAGTAGTATTTGTAGTAGTACTTCAAACGGCGTTCACTGTCCACTTTCAGACCAGTGAATTTAAAACATTTGAACATGTTGGTTCATTCAACCTGTTGGATCATGTAGCTGTTCACTCCTTTTCTTGTTTAATAGTGTGAAACCAAGTAAGTAGCATCAGTAAGTGCTGAGATATTTCTAATTATTTTAACAGTGGTTGCAAGAAAAGTATTCAATTAAAGGAAAATATATTGCTAGACATGCCACTGCATCCATCCTTGGCAAAACATTGTGGCTTTAGTCGTCATTGGCAGAGTTGGCTGATGATTTGATTAATCTCACTGACTAAATCCAGCTTTTAGAGCAGTATCACATTCAGTCCGGTCTTGTGTCCGCTGCTTTGAATTCCCGTCGGTTGGAGTCGGACTCCTTCACTCTGCTGCCACGCTGACGTCCACTCTGAATGGCCAGTTTCCCCTTTCGCCTCTCGCTTTGCATAAAGCCCATAGAAATCCCAGGAACAGAGTCACACTCATTTGCCTGTCACATTAACTTGGCACCTCACTTTCCTCTGGCCCTTTAGCCACTGTGGCCCACCCAAACAAATGACCTGTTCATACAGCACAAAGCCCCCTCCTTCCCTGTCAGCCTTCCGGCCTCATTTCACTTCTGACCTCCTGTAACCTTCCCTTCCGCCTCTTTTTCCTTTATTTTCTTTGAGCAGTTCAGTACTTAACTGAGCAATAATGAATTCAGTTTTATACTTTAAAGTAGATTTAAGGATATGTCATATTTTTGTAACTGTCCAGAACAATTAAGGACCACTCTAGTTTTAAAACAGTAGCCAAGTTGCATTCATGTCAAGCACACATCGATACATTTATATTAATAAAAAGCAAAGATTAACCCTTTGTTGGGTTTGAAAGGTCAAGAACTATTAAAAAATTGTCCAAAAATATAAAAAAATTTTAGAGCCAGAAACTATAAAAGTGCACAAAGTGATAAGGTCCGACTCTAGTGTAATGATCAGGTGTCCACATGCTTTTGGCCAAATAATAAATTAGTTAAGGGTTAACAACTTCACCAACACACCATGCTTTAAAACTCTCTTTAACCATCTGACACTCAAAACCCGCAGACTGTCTTTTAGAAATACTCAATTTATCACCGCTACAAACTGTAAAAACAGTGTAAATTGCTGGATTGTCAATTTTCCGATGGTCTTTGAACTAATTGTGTGCAGTTTTGTTGTAAAAGTTAACCAAATCTAAGGCTAAAATTGTAATATTTCATCAAAGCACTTTATTCTAATGGGGAATAGTGAATAAAAATTACACCATTTGTAAGCTGTAAAAACACAGATTTTTAACTTTCTGACTGTCCTGATCTATTTCATGTGTAACATTTGGCTATATTGGGAAAAACAACTAAATCTAAGCTATACATCTGTATATTTCAGTAAGATCTATTTTTATTACATATTTGATTTTTTCAAATTGCCAAAAATGAACCATTTGCACTAGATTCTACACAAATAAAACAAAAAATGTGCTCCTTGGTGCAACAGAGAAACCATTAGTAACTCAACTGTGAAAGAAAAAAAGAGCTCAGGGCCTTTTCAGCTGAACTGCAGGCTGTGTTTACGAAAGTTTATACAAATATGGAAACAAATTAAAAATGTATGTAGTGAAATATCTATATTATGTAGAGTCAGCATTATTTCTAGTAATGATACAGTGAACTGTGGGATTGTGGGATGTGTGTTGCTTTTATTTTTTTTATTTTTTTGTAAAATAAATAGTCAAAGAAAACTCAACTTTTTTTTCTTGATTTATGGAATTCAAATTTTTTGATATTGCACAAAAACATCTTTGAGTTTTATACACTTCTAGTCATGGTTTTTCTGTTTCCATAGAGGTGCAGGACTTTATGTTGCATTGAAAAATTAGTCCACAGTGATTAAAAATGAGAGCAAAACATTTTTTAAAAATCACACAGAAACTGCAGTTTTGCTTGTCTCATTTTCTACATTTACAAAAATACGACAATATTCTTTCAAGAACTGTAAACTAATGTGTCTTGCTCTGGTTCAGAAAACTGGTCTGTGTGGTTTAATAGCTGAAGCATGACAAAGTACATTTTCAGACGGTAGCAGGAACAAGTTCCAGCTGAATTGCAGGATGCATAACGTCTAAGAGCAAAGACATATTTACCAGCTTCCAAGTAATAACAGTAACATGGAGCTTTAATGGCTTTAATGTGCGGCTGCCACCACTGTTGGAAGAAACACTGAGTGCAGGAAGCTTGTGTGTGTTCACTCTATGTTTGCTTTATTTGCTTGGAATGCGATGTGAGTGCGTGTGTTGTGTGCTGAGGTCGAGGTTTGTCTGATAGATCAGTGGTCACAGAGGCCAAGTAAACACTAAAGACAGACTGTGCTCTGTCTCACTCTGCTGTAGTGATTAATAGTAGTGATTATGGAGGGTCGAGGTGTTTCCACAGACCCACTGGGGCAGCTGCCTATCTGTCAGATCCTCCACAGCCTCAGATGCCAGCAAGAAAAACCCCCAAAACACCCACAAACACCTTCTGTTCCACAAATAATTGGAGTCATTATCGTTTTCTTCGAGCTCCGTGGACACAAACTGGTGTCACCTGTGTCGCCTCCTTAACTTATTTAAAAGAAACATTCACCAAAAGTAAGTCGACAAACTGTGTACACATCCTCAGGCACAGTAACAGTAATTTAATGGATCACTGATTATAAAGGGAGATCAGGTTGTTCTTCTCCAAACAGAACACATTCAACAGTGTGTGAAAGCTGACATTAAATTTGATCTTGGACTTTGTTGTGGTATTTTCTATAAAAAACTAGTAAATTTATCAGTTTATAAAATATGTTTCTCGCCTGCCAGATGATATTCTCATTTTTAGTGATTTATCACCACTTTAAACAGATCTCATTTTTAGTTCAAGGCATTAAAACGGTTAAATTAAAGTTGATAGCATACCAGCTAACATTGTAATGACATCAGTCAGTATTAATTCAAACATGCAGTAAATAGTGGCTACAAAAAACTACAGATTGACATTTTCATTGCACAGAAATGTTAATATCACATCATGAGAAAGTTTAATGAAGTCATATGAAACCTAGCAATCTTTGCAAAATTTTTTCTCCAATTGTCTTAACCCTGATTCTCAGTTGAATAAATCCCGAAGTCCCTGTTGTTTCATAACAAAGTCTGACCAAATATCAAAATTAACAGCAGGACTCACCTTTTCTGGTGACGTTGCTCATTCCTCTGCGCACCAAAGAGCACATTTCTGCATTATCTCCAACATCAGACTGACATTACATCCCACTTTGCATGACAAATAAACACTGAATACTAAATATTTGCATGTTTTGCCACCTCTGCATTTAGGCTACTGTTAATAAAATACACTTCAGTGAATAAAATAAAATTAGATTTATTTCCAAAATGCACTAAGCACATGTTTTTGCCAGTTCCAGTTAATAAGTCATACAGTTTTCCACCATCATGGTTCTGATTTTGCCAGATTCCAGACAATTTCTCCTACATGATTATGAAAACATATCTGCTGACAGTATTTTATGGTGAAATACATGTAAAAACATAACGATGTGTAATTGATATAAAGGCTAATTTAAAAAGTATGCTTGTATTATAGTATCTAATGATGTAGGATCTGAATAGCCTTGACTTTTATGGGGAAAAATCAGATACAGCATGTGTGTGTTTCTCTTTTAAGGATCAAGATAAGAGCTTAAAAGTTTAAGTGAAATTACCCTGACAATATCCTCAGACTCATAGAGGTGAATTAGCAGCCAAATCCAGTTGTGCAATTGATTGTTGACATTTATATGGCTGACCAGCAATAGAGGATATGCAGCAAATGTAAATCTGTTTTTATGTAACCTAGAGCTGAAACAATTAATCAGTTAGTTCACTGATATAAAGTTAATAGGAATTAACTGTACTAAGCTATATTTCAGATAAAAATGCCAATATTAACTGCTTCGACCCTCTCAAATATCAATATTTGCAAGATTTATTTGCCTTCCTTGTGGGGTTTTTAGAGTACTGGTTTGGTAAAATAGCAACTGAGGACGTCACATTGGGCTCTGGACAATTAAACAATCAGCAGATTTATCAATAGACAAATTATGTTGAGTCACAGGCCTGATGTGGACAGACATGGAGAAACTTGATGCTGTGTTTCATTTATTGACCGTTCTGTTTTGTATGGGTGGCTGTGGCTCAGGTGGTAGAGTGGGTTGTCCACTGATCGCAAGGTTGGTGGTTCAATCCCCAGCCCCTCCGCATGCTGAAGTGTCCTTTGGCAAGACACTGAACCCGAAGTTGCTCCCAATGGCAGGCAGGCGCCTTGCATGGAAGTCTGTCGCCATTGGTGTGTGAATGTGTGTGTGAATGGGTGAATGCGAAACACATTGTAAAGCGCTTTGAGTACCACTATGGTAGAAAGGCGCTATATAAGTGCAGACCATTTACCATTTTGGTCTCTTCCAGCTCTTTTCTAAAATACTCCAGGTCTTGAGCTGCTAAATTATCATTTGTGTATTTTAGAACTATACACAGTTATTTCACAATCATGATGTTGGCTTCCCACAGTTAAATCAACAGGATTGACTGTGATAATAATGTTTAAAATGCTCCACTCACAGAAAAAATCCCATGTAGACTGAAACATTTTGTTTTTTTCTTGAGCTAATCTGACACTAAAATTCCTTATTTCATTTTTTAAACACATTTTTGGTCACACATCTGTCTGAGCTGCAGTAACTGAGTGGAGACTAGAGGCTTCTCTGTGCACAGCCGCCTAGATGTGACGCATTTAGGTAACATCGGTAAACTGTATTGGAAATCAATGAGCAGACTTTCAGCAAGAGAGACATTTTGAGTGCAAATGTTATTTACATTTTGCCTCGAGGAGATTCAAGTGAAGAAATACCTCACTTAAACTCGTATTTTGAGGCAAAGATTTACACATTAATTGGAGTTGCAGAACAACACAGAAATTAAAGAAGTGTTTTGTTTATTTAAATGTGAAAGTGCAATAACAACATTCTGCCTCTAAAATCAATGACTAATAATTGTTTGGCCATAATTGTGCAGCCCGACTGTACTTGATGCCACTTCTTTGGTATTTCATGCTGAGCGGCTGCTATGAAGTCAGTGTTTATTGAAAGCAGAGCTGAGACTCAAACATTCAATCAGAGCAGCTAGAAAACCAACAGAACAGTCAAGAAGTGACGTAAAGCTGCACATTTCCAGATCAGTTGTCGTGTTATTTGAATAAAGAGTAATTTGATCAAGTATTAAAATGAGAAATATGCCTGTGATTGTGTGAAAGGAACAATTCTTTTTGGTGGAGTGTTCACGCTGAGGTTTATTGTGCTCTGCAGTCTCCCTCAGAGTTTCTCTAAGTGGCACTTTTGCCCTGTGATCCTAATTACCTCTGAGGACCTCCTCATTACTGCTCCCAATGATGGAGGAGGAAGGAAGGAAGTTTATAATCATGTTCAATTAGTGCTCCTTCACATTTTATCTGAGCCCTTCCACTGTGTTAATGACTTATTTGTACCAATTATTTGCTTTGCTGAGCTTGTTAACCCCCGTGTTCACCTTGGCAGTTAAAGCGATTGCTGTGAGGAGTGCTTCACAGTTTCCCTTTTACAGGTTTCATGAAACCAAGAACTGATTTCTTTGCTGTTTCCGTGTGTCTGTTCTGCTGTCTGTCACTTTTATATTGCTTACTGTGAGTCTAAAAACACATTTTACACTATAACTATGTGCTCCAAACCTCATTACTGTGTTTAGAGTTTTTATCTCTTCGGACAACAGTTTGATCTACGATTTCCAGAATAATGTTATATACAGACGTTTTCATGAATATTTTAATGCAGCTCAGAAAATATCAGTTTTAATCTTGTCAAATCAATTTATTATAAGTGATGAGCAGACCAGAGATACACAAATGTGGATTAGGTTTGCAAAACTATTCAGCAGGTGAGAGGTTTGACTGTGGATTTATTATTTTTACAAAACTGTCTGGATGTAAAATGAGCTGTAGTTTGAAAAACAGCGAGTCTCCAGCTGCTCTGTGCTTCAGCAGACAGATATTGGTTATTTTTGTCATTATTTCTTGCTTTTGGGCCTCGGATATGCATTATGAAATGCCTTTTTCATCTTGTTTTATCTCACACCTGTGAACATGCTCTTTTTTTGAAAATCTTGTTCACTCATATTGATAGAGATCCTCATTCAGTAACTAATCAACACTCCAAAAATAACAGTTGTAGCCAAACAAAGGAGACTGTTTTGTTTCATATGAAGCTATGAAACAAAAAGAAAACAACTGTGCAGTGTTTTGAGCTGAAGTTGAATTTCTCTGATTTTTATTTTACGAAAAAATGAAAAAAGCTGTAATCAGTTTGTATAGTGACCAGAAGTGTCATTAATAAAGACAAAACGGTAACTTTACATACTATAGATATTTTACTAGCTATCTGTGTAAACACAGCCTGCAGTTCAACCCAATTCAGCTTTCTTTTACAGAATCTCCTTGGTGAAAACATTTTATTTTTAATTCTTAAATGAGACATGTAGAATAAAATTATTTTTGATGAAATATCATGACATTAAGCTTATATTTGGTTCTCTGATGAAACGACAAATCAAATCTGATGATTCTTTCTGTTGTTACAATTTCTGACTCCACTAAATCTGTTTTGGCGTTTTTTGTTTGTTTTTGTTAATAAGAAAGCATTCCTTTAAAACCCACCAGCAGGTTTTGGGGTTCAGAACAGACATTAACAGATGAAAAAACTAATGACTTAGTTATCACATCAAATATCATTAGCTGTTATTATTTTGTCAAGTGTATTAGAATAAGACATTTATGTCACTTTTCAAAGGAATAACACACAATGTGAACCAGACCTGTTCAGTAAAAGCAGTGAACCCACTGCAGTCGATTCTGTATCAAAGGATTAAACTCTCAGCAGATAATGCAGAATTCTTTTTAGTATTTTTTGGGGGGAGTTTTTCTCATGTTTATTGATAGAGAGAGACAGGGTGAAAGGGGATATAGAGGAGAGAGACATGCAGCAAAGGGCCTTCAGCTGGACTCGAACTCATGACCACTGCTGGCGACCTGCGCCCACATGGTAACGCCTTAACTCAGTGAGCTATACAGCGGCCCAATAATGCAGAATTCTTAAGGCTAAACTAACTAAAAACTCCACTTCATGTTTTTGTATTTTTAGTTGCAGTTTGCTTTGGGACTTTAATTTTGGCAGAAGAAGTGAGTAAAATCTATGATATGATCATGTCACATTACTTCCACTGCAATTTTATTTATATAGTGTATATTTACAACATATGTCATCACATAGCGCTTATCATCATCATGATGCTGACAGCAGTGTAACAAAGTAATATTAGGGTTATTTTTTTTGTATGTACTCTTCATGTATTCACAGAAATCAAACAGTGTTGCCTTGATATGAGTTCATAAATCTCCTACAGACCATAAGTGATCTTCTGTGTTTGTCTCTGGTTCAAAAGGCAAACAAATAAAACATGTTCCTCCTCTTTGTTTGTTCCACCTCCTCAGAAAGTGGGTGATGCAGGAGTCAACAGATCAAACTGGCCAAAGTCAGGATTTATTCTGTGCTGTATCAGACTTTTGAACACTGAACTCCTCCTCAGAATTAAAAGAATAGTTTGGCATTTTGGGAAAAATGACAGATTAGATTTGAAACAAAAAAGATGGCATATCCGAACCCACGTCTATAAATCTAAAATATCTCCGCCACAAGGAAGCACAACAAATGTTTTGCTGTTGGATGCAAGAGCAAATAATAACTGAAGACCCGGTTTATTACTGACAATGTCCCCACAACTATAGGAAATCTTTAGAGTTACCATGTCGCACAGCTAATGTGATAAACTGATTGGCAGTTTTTTTTTGTTGGCATCCTGTGTCGTACACAAAATTAATGGAAAATAAGAATGTTTTGGGAATGCTGGATGCCAACTGTGACCAGACTTTTCGGCTGAACTGCAGTTTCCACAGAGCAGATAGGAGACAAGTATGGAAACAAGTTCAAATGTAATTGGTAAAATATCTATAGTATGTAGAGTCACTATTTTTCCCCTTAATATTGGTAACACTCGTGGGCATTTGGAAAATATACATGTTTATTTCAGGTTTTTGACATTTTTGTAAAATAAATAATCAAAGAAATTCATGTTTTCTTTTTTATGATTTATGGTATCACAACATTCTCCTACTGCACAAAACACATTAGTAAATACATAGTTTCCATAGAGGTGTAGAACTATGCAGTGAAAAATGACCCACAGTCAGTAAAAATGTGACAGATTCAGAGGGTAGTTTTTAATAGATTTCTACTAGAATACCACAATGTTTTTTTTTTTTTTATAGATTTATTTCAAAAAAATCCCAACAGAGCTGCATTAACTCCTTTTGATGTGACAGAAAATTGAACAGGAAAAGCTTTGTAAAGATCGTTCCTATCACGGATCTATTGCATTGGATTATACTGTGAGATTTCAGTTACTCCAGCTCATCCCCCGTACATTCAGTCGACGCTCTCACACTTGATATTCAGCCTAGAGTCGGGATGCTGATAGCTTGCTACAGGACAACCTCCTCCACTGTGTTGTTTTCCATTTTACCTGAAAAGCTTTTCAAATCCCCCCTCCAGTCACTCCCAGACGAAAAATTTAGAAAATCCAGTTTAAGTATTGCTCTCGCTCGTCTGTATGATCAAAGATCAAGGGAAAGGCTTTTGTAACAGTAAAAGCACTGAATTATACATAACAATATGAAAACTCTGCCCACACACACACACACACACACACACACACACACACACACACACACACACACACACACATATGAAGCCCTCCTCTAATTTGAGACGCTGGTCCTGAGTGGGCTCTTGTGTCCTGCAGAGACTGATGAAAGCTTCTCATCTTAAGGACAGGTCAGAAGATAGAGCGAGGCCTGAATGCTTTCAAAGGGACCCAAATGACCTCTGGGAGCTGAAGCACCGGCGCTGTACAACCTCCCTTTAATCTCCCCCTGCTCTCCCCAACCACTTGGTTATCCACCGAGTGAGGAGAGAAAGAAGAGGCCCTTGTTTTTATCTGTTGTCTCTGAGTTTTTCTTCGGGCTACTTGCTGCTTCTGCCCAATCGATGCACTCATAGGAGAAAGCAAGGTGTAGACATACAGGAAGAAAAAACACTGTGGAGGGATGCAACTGCTGCAAAAGATGGGGGTGAGGAGAAGGAGGCGGTGGAAGTAGAAGATGAAAACATAAAAGGCTGTGGCGGCGAGAAAAGAGAGATGGAAAAAGAGAGAAAAGGCTCATCATTTTGCTCTCCATTTCATCTCGCTGTGCTATAAAAGAGAGATGAAATCAGGAGGCTGTCAGGTAAAGGGGGGAGTAAAAAACCTTTGCCTCCCCGCTGAAATGGACCGAGGAGAGAAATGGAGAGGAGAGAGGCAGAGCGACCTGCATCGGTTCTCCTTCACAGGAAAAGCTCTCGACTGTCAAGAGAACAAAAACACCTTGTATCAGGACTTTACAGACGGAGCCTTTCAAAGCGGTTAGAGGCCTTTACGGGAGCACAGTCAGCTTTTAGCAGACACTGGGGGGGAAAGTGATTTTTTTTGTGAGGAATTGAGTGAATTTTTTTTGGTGAGACATCCAAATTTATTCCAAAACACAAAGAAAACAGGAAGATATCTCGACAATCAGTGTGTTTTCTAATGCACAGATGAGCCACAACATTAAAACCACTGACAGGTGAAGTGACATCGATCAAACTTTAGGTCCTGACATTAATGTCGATGTTACTTTGACACAAACCACTAACTTAAACATTATTCCAGACGATAGACTGTATATTAAAGAAGAATGGAACCTCCGTGTCTGAAAAGTGAAGTGAATACAGTAGTAATCTGGCTTTTCCAGCTCATTCTATAGAACATAATGGTCTGGCTGCACCATTTCTGCTATAAGAGAAAAAACACTCTGGCTTGTTTGTATTTCTTTAAACAAATCACAGTTGTTGCGGGTGGAGCTAAGCAAAGGATGTGTCTTTGATTCCCTCAAAATAGTAACGAGTGGCATTATTTCAGTAAAACATTTGCATGCAGGAAGAGGAACATAATCTACTAAACTAAACTGAACTACTAACTACACTATGTCTGCCTTA
>OMNN01031079.1:0-24035 GCA_900302755.1 Chromis chromis | reverse complement strand
GAATCAATGGTATGATAACAGATAGCTAACAGGGAAAATTTGAGGCTTTTATCTTTAATAGTTCCTGAAATATTGTCATCTAAACATAGTCTCAAACTTGAAAAACACCTGCTGAAAATGGGTCAACAGGCAATTTTGTTAAATGTTTTATACCCTGGAAAGTATTTGATATATCAGCCTAAAATTTCACAGATACTATTATAGATATATATAGTTTATGATTAAAAAAAAGTTCCAAGCAAATCAGAGATGAAACCCCCTGATGATATGTGATGGAATAAACCCAGTAGTGACTTAAACTTGCATTCTTGCAACAGCCAGCAGGGGGCGACTCATCTGGTTGCAAGAAGAAGTCAGATTGTATAGAAGTCTGTGAGAAAATGATGCTACTTCTTCCTTGTTCTGTTACCTCAGTAAACATTTTCCTAATGAGTTTATGATCTTAATTGGTAGTTTCAAGACTTTTTTCAAATTTAGTATGATGTACATTTTGCAAATTAGATGATAAAGTAGGGTAAATTTAATGGAGTGGCTACCTTGTATATATCGACGTGCACAGTGTCCTCAAGTTCTACAGCTTGCTTACATCTGGTTTTTCAAAAGAGACCAAGATGGCCAAATTTTTTAAATCAAGGCTTTACAACAGTCATCCAAAAATCAATAGGTGGCGTCACAGTTAGTGTCCTTCATCCATACAGCTAAATTTGACCTTAAACCAAGGTGAACCACATCCTCCTACATGTGCTCCATATATACATTCACCTATATTGACATTTAAAATAGTTTTGCAGGTTCATCTGCCTGAAATTAGCAACTGAGACCAGAAGTGTTGTTTGTATCAGGCTGTTTATTTTTGCTGTAAAGTTTTTAACAAGGATGTCTGTGGGGACTGACTTGCCTCAAGTGGCCATTTGAACAACTTTTTGTCACATTCACACTTCTGCGTTAGCTTCATTTTTCAGCCCTGGAGGTTGCTGCTTGGCTACAACTCCCACTGTAACAAAACCCAAATAGTTGCTGAGACTGAACCACAGAGGAAATGCAGAATGTAAATCTTGTTCTCTGGAGTTAAAGTCCTGATTTCGTGCAGCCACATTCCCTCCTGATACACAGAAACACCACAGCAGACTGGACACAATATTGATAGCGAACATAACCCACACAGCAGTCAGATTCCCTCCAAAACATATTAGGAAAAACTGTTCAGTAAAACCCAAACATAACTTCCAGCAGACAAGGTTATGCAAGGTCAACGTCAGCTCCTCGAGCTGGTAACTGAACAAAATATGTCCATGTATGCATGCATCGCTCCGCCATATGTACACAGCCTTCAGCCCACGCACTTCGCTGAAATCACCCCATATTGCATCTCCACCTCCCCTCCCCCTCCCCCCACTCTCACATGCACAGTCAGAAATCACAGCATTACAGCCAGCACCCCCACAAAAGTGAAAATGAATGTACTCACCACCTGTGGTGGCAGAGAACAAGAGAGTGGGAGAGGGAGAAAGAGGAGAGAAGGGAAAGACGTGGCAACTGTTCATGACACTGAGTCACTACGACAGGATTCAGACATTAAAGGCTTCGTTCACATTTGTGGAAGTGAGGCTGTGTGAGACACGTTTGAGAAACCAAAAGTCGCACAATAACACAAATTAACAGGAGGAGGCAGCTGTAGATCAGGAACCCTCATATTTTTCTGTGGGATAAAATTACAGTTTTTTTCAAAGAAGTCTGGTGGCTTTTGCCCTTCCTTCTGCTTTCTACCATTTTCTTCACTGCGTCAAACATCAACAACGTCTGAATAGAGGATTTGGATTGTGCAGTAAGGCACACTTATGGTGGATTATGGATTTTAATCACAGGGCTCATTTCCCTGCATGCAAATGTTCCACCACAACAGTTCCAAACGTCGCTATTCTGAGGGTACACCTGAGTCAGATCCTTTGCTTAGCCCCGCCCAAGAAAATTGGGATTGGTTTGAAGAAATACAAACAAGCCAGAGCCTTTTTCTTCTCTAGCAGAATGATACTGACCATTATGTTCTACAGAACTGTCTGCTAAGTGAGACTACTGCTGGTAATACACTGACTATGGATAAAAAGCTCATACAAACCCACTTCCAAAAAGCCATAATAACCCTTTAACCCTCTAAAACCCAAAACCTGCCAGTGGGTTTGAAAGACATGTTATCTTAAAAAAAAAAAAAAGAAGCCAAAATTACACCATTTATCAGAGCCAGAAACTGTAAAAACAGAGATAATTGTTGGATTTTCAACTGAATGACAGTGCTTGAACTTTTTACATTTTTTATTTTAAAATGTGCCAAAAATAAAACAGATACAGGAAAAAAAAAGAAAAAAAAAGAATTCTGCGTTCTTCAGCACAACCATGAAGCCATAAGTGACTCAGCTACGAACAACAAATTCAGAGACTTTTCAGCTGAACTAGGCTGAACTGTAGGCGGTGTTACACAGAGTGGATAGGAAACAAGTAGATACACTATATTGCCAAAAGTATTGGCATGTCTGCCTTTACACACACATGAACTTTAATGACATCCCATTCTTAATCCGTAGGGTTTAATATGGAGTTGGCCCACCCAACTCTTCTCCTTCACAAGGTTTAGGAGGAGTTCATGGCTGAGTTGCTGTTGTTCCCAATTTCTTCCACTTTGTTATAATACCATGAACAGTTGACCATGGAATATTTAGTATCGAGGAAATTTCACGACTGGACTTATTGCACAGGTGGCAACCTATCACGGTACCACGCTTGAATTCACTGAGCTCCTGAGAGCGACCCATTCTTTCACAAATGTTTGTAGAAGCAGTCTGCATGCCTGGGGGCTTGATTGTATACACCTGTGGCCATGGAAGTGATTGGAACACCTGAATTCAATTATTTGGATGGATGTCCCAATACATTTGGCAATATAGTGTATTTCATCAAAATCCCATAGTTCTACATGTATCATTTAAAAAGATTCTGTAAAAAAAACAAATTGTGAGTGACCCAGCTGTCATCAACATTCATGTAACAAAAATTCAGGGCTTTTTGGCTGAACTGCAGGCAGTGTATAGATAGAGCAGATAGGAAACAAATATGGAAACAAATTAAAAATGTAACTTGTAAAATATCTACATTACAGTTTGTTTGTTTTGTCCAGCATAAGCAACACTTTTGGCACTTGGAAAAATGTTGTACTTAATGCCAGGTGTTTCAAATTCTTGAAAAACGAATAATCAAAAAAAATTTAATTTAGTTTTTTCCTTTATGATTTATTCCATTATTTCGGTGTTTTACTGCACGGAAGATATTTTTGAGTTCTTTCTATTTCTAGTCATGGTTTTTCTGTTTCCATAGAGGTGCAGGACTTTAAACTGCAGTGAAAAATGAGCTAACAGTGACTAATAATGTGACAGGAGCTCAACAAAACACCCAAAAGCTGCTTTGGGTTCAGAAGGTTAATAGTATATATGGTGAATAATCTTATTAATCTCATGTACTTGACAAAATCCAAAACAGGAACAGCCAGAAGTTTCATTTGTGTAGTCATATGCTGTTTGGTATTCGCATGATTTTCATTTGTGAGTCATTTTATCCGCAAATCCTGTTCGACAATCATCTCTGATATCAGCACAAAGCCTCGAATTCCCAAAGTAGCTCGTCTTTTTCTTAGGTGTGTGTGGGAGTGTGTGAAATGTGAGTGTGATCGAGTGTGTCTGCTGGTTTCTGTGATTCAAGTGAAGCAACAGTGTAGTCACTGGCCTCGTCTGTCTGTGTGTGTCTTTGTGTGTGTGTGTGGTTTGGCGAGCCACGCTGTGTGTTTCATCCCTCCCACCATTACTCCTGTCAGCAGGCCTGAAACCACAAACCATCCTGTCTGGAAACAAAGCCATTAAGTCACAACAACCGTCTCTGTCTCTCCCACACCCTTTACTTCGGTTAAGACCTTCTCGCTGTCACACTCCACTTGTTTCATATCAGAGTGTGTGTTTGTGTGTGTGTGTGCTGACATATATTAGAACTCTGTGTGTCACGACTGACATTTAACGCTTCCCAAAAATTACTCCATCACTTGATGTAACCATCCCATTCTGAAAAAGTGGGTTTGTGAATGTACAAACCAGCCTGTACATGAATGTAGGACAGCACTACATTCCTGTTTTACGACGTAGGATTTAAGGTTATCGAGATAACTTCAGGTTTAAATCTGGGTTTTCTTACTGGGTTACATCGACATGGTAACTTATGCTGAACTCCAAGTTTGAGATAAGAGATTAACACGTATTAAAACACCTCCTAATGGCAAAGTTCTCCAATCTCCAATCCCATGGAGCTTGGTCTTTAGAGCTGCTATTTCAACCATAACGCTCTGCTTTAAATATGATTATTTTTACCCTCTTGCACATTTTAGGTCTTGTTTGCATTACATACGATGTACCTTGCACATTTTCAGGTGATTAATATGCACATTCCTGCACACTCAAAGTATTTCTGTTACTTTATGTGATTTATAAACCCTTTATGACACCTTTTTATTGAATTTATATATTACTATATGTTACGAACTAAAACTTTCTGGTTTCAAAGCCACACTATTGTTCTATAGGCTTTTTTATATGGATATAATCCTAAAGCGTTGTACTTCTTGACTTTATAAGATATGCATTAAATCTTCTTATCAGCTAGAATGGTGTTTTTTTATTTGTTCTTTCTTTGCTCCCAAAACCGTTGAGAATAAACCTTTCTTAAACACTATTAAAATTATAAAATGTAATGTAAGATTACTGAATTCATCCTCAGCGTTACTATGAAAAAAGTTAGATATTTTTTCACTTGATCATTTATTGTTTGCACAGTTCGTCTTTTTTGAGAGCATAAAGGAAATACATCTGTAATATCAATATACAGCCTTATGTCTATGCACATGATACATAATTACTCCGATCATGCCTTATATGAAGCAGTGATATTGATGAGCCTAATAACTCACCGCAGCCGCTGGCCTCACTACTTGCTGTCCTGCCATCCCCACCCCAACCTCTCCTGCTATCCCCTCATCCCCACTCCCAGCCCAACCGGTCGAGGCAGATGGCCGCCCTCCCTGAGCCTGGTTCTGTTGGAGTTTTTTTTTCCCCCTCCCTATCCTAGGGCGTTTTTGGTTCCTTCCACCGTCGCTGACTGCTTGCTCATAGGGAATCCAAAAGCAATTTTGGATTGTTGGGTTTCCTGTTTTCTGTTCTTCCTTACAATGTTTAGCGCGATGTGATGACATATGTTGTAAATATGCGCTATATAAATAAAACTGAATTGAATTGAACTCACAGTCTGAATTTTTTTTACCATCTTTCCTTCATGGTTTTGGCTGCAGCAGCTGTGTTGCTTTTATCCTGTATTACATACATACATAAAATTCCTCATGTTGTAGGATTATAGTTTGTTCGAAACTTGTCCATGTTTGTGATTTATCATCTGCTGGCAACCCTGCATCTTTATGTGAACTCGTTCATATCCAGGGTCAGAAACCCTGAGTTGATTTATCGACTTGATGACCAGCTTCATGTCAGGTTTGGTGAAGCCAGATCATGAAAAGATAACCTGGGTTTGTTGAACCTGCTGCATAGTACAGTCATGAGGTTGATGTTTGGTCAAATATTTACACTGGCAGATAAATGAGAAGGAGCTTGAAGGATATTTTTCTGTTGGTTTTTAAGAAGAAATCTGCAAAAATTGAGCAAAAAATGGTGCATCTCTCGACAGCAAAGGAAAACTGAAGTTGAAACTTACATCATTTCTTTGTTTCACCTTAATTAAAGATGAAAAAGTAACAAAGACAGAGTGAATAAAGTAAAATGTTAAGCAGCCCAAACTTGCACCAAGTATAACCGTTATAACATTCAGATTTTGTAAACTGTATTTAAAAATCCCTTCAACATCCAGTAGCTGTGTTCCCATAATGCATTTCTATACACATTTTGAAGTATTTCATTGGAAAACGTTAATGGAAAAGACAAAATGAAATGGAAAAAATGTTCTTTCACACAAAAGTTTTCACGCTTACTTGAGAAGTGTTTTTTTTTTTTTTACTCTGAGAAAGAGTTAACGCACATGGTGGGAGATGGAAGCATCTTTTTTGAATAAATTCTAATGACGACATCATGGCCGACACCAGCTGACATACAACATTACTTAAAACTTGCCTAATAAAGTCTTTTCTTTTTTCTCTCGTACACGGACCAAGGCTGCATTTGAAATAGCATATTTTTCCTTTTACTTTAAATACATACTGCATCTGCCCTCACAAACTAAACACTGTTTCATGCAGTATGCATACGATTGGACGTATGTCATGCATCATAATAATACACCTTAAATTGTTGCAGTCTGTAGTGCAAAATGTTTGTATATAGTTGTGCAAGAAACCACAACATATACAACATAACTGCACAGAGGATTGTGGGTCGGAATGGTCAGAAAACCAGACTGCAAAATCCAACCAGATGTTGTAAGACAATGTATTTTTTGGTGTACTACATTTGATGTATTACATATTGAGACATTTTAAATCTTTTTCCTTTTTCTCACATATTATGCATTGGGGAAGTTTGAATATTGGAATGCAGCCTAAGTTTTGTTGTTTCATCTTCTTCAAGTTCTTTGTCAGTTGGCAAACAGCAGGTTTTGTTTGCGGCTTCTTCTACTCTGTTAATTACAGAAACATGTAACGTAGCTATGCTGCCACCTTGTACTGACACTATGCTGCCGAGTTCATTCATTTCAAAAGTTTGCTTCAAATTTGCTTGACAGTTAAACAAGAAAATGGCTACTGTCTGTATCACAGTTGTATTTTCACTTCTACCAGCTTTATTCAGAACATCTGTGGGCATAAATATAATAAAATAACATTATATATTAAAATAACTCAGTGACAGCGGTAAAAAAGATAACAAAGATAATTTTTTTTGGCATCAGTTCCTACTAAAGTTTGTCCTTTGTTACATACACAGTCAGTGCAGTAACAGTCAGTAGTGTTAGTTGTTAGTCGGTCATGTGATTCTAGTCTTACAGGTTGTAGCAATAAATAACTTTCTCCGCCTGCAACATGTTTGTTTTGACTGAATTGAACAAAAGCCTGAGTGTCGCCTGCCGAAGCGTAACATCTCTCACTCTGTGTGTTGTTTTCTTTAGACAGAGATCAGCGAGGAATTCAGAACCACACCCAACTAGATTTCACCTCAAACGCCGCCTTGTGAACTTCACACGGAAACGAGCCAAGAGGGCTAAAGCAGTGTGGTCACTGAGGTGAGCCAAAACTCATCACTCAAACTATCCTGGGTCACTCTCCAACTCCAGAACTGTTTTCAAGACGCCAGAGAGACACGATGATGTTAGAAGATGTGTGGAAAGCATAAAAAAGCTGGTCCAGAGCCAGAATTTTTAGAAATCCAGTGAATCACTTCCCTCAGTTCAGCCCGACCGTCCTTAGAAAACTTTGACAAACCAAAGCGAAAGTAATTTTAAATGACTTAAAACGTTATTATTGTCATTTGGTTTGCTGTTAAGTTATTCTTTCTATGCATTTCATTCCCAACATAGCTGTCACACATAGCATAACTTTCTTCACATTGACAGACAGGGCTGGGTATCTAATGATATATATTATATTACAGTATAACAGTCACAGGAGACATTTTCTTCATTGAGTACTTCTACTTTTAATACCAGAGCACATTTCCTGATACCTAATTCTATGGACCCCAAAGACCACCTGTAGGTTTCAAAGGCATGTTACCTTCTTTTGTTTTTAAATTTACACCATTTATGAGATCCAGACACTGTAAAACCAGAATTGTCAGATTTTCAACTTTCCAAAAGTCTGTAAACGTGATATGTCTTTAGGTTGGGAACAGCAACCAAATCTAAGCTTAACATCATAAAAACTCATCAAAATTACTTTATTCTATATGTCTCGATTAAAAATTTGCCCACAAAGCTGCTGTCTCCTGTCAGTAACACACTGACGATGGATAAATAGTTCATACAACCCCAAAACCTACTAGCAGGTTTAAAAGGCTTGTAATCCTTTTTTTTTATTTATTGCCAAAATCACATCAATAATCAGAGCTAGAAACTGTTAGGAACCATTGTTATATTTTCAACTTTCCAATGGTCTGTGAACTAATCATATATGACTCTTGGTTTCATTGAAATAAAAACCTCGAAAGTAAGCTAAAAATCTGGATATTTAATCAAAATAATTTTATTCTGCATATCTCGGTTGAAAATTAGTTTGAAAGAGATTGTGTAAAAAATAAATAAATAAAACAAAGTCTGAGTTCCTCAAGCTCAACTGCAAAGCCAATAGTGACTCAACACTCAACAGAAAGAATTATGAGATTTTTATCTTATATTTTATCTTAACTACATATCTTTAATAATAATGATATAATCTAAACATTATTGATCAACTTGGGGAAATTCCTTCTCTGCATTTGACCCATCCTATTCAAAGTTAATCTTAACTATACATACTAGGAGCAGTGGGCTGCCGCGGTGCAGCGCCCGGGGAGCAGTCAGGGGTTTGCTCAAGGGCCCACAGTGGTGGTGACTGGGACAAGCGGTCACTCTCACTTTCCCACCTCAACCTCTTGCCAGTCCGGGGGCTCGAACAATTGACCCACCGGTTACAAGTTTGCTTCACAAACCACTAAGACACCACTGCCCACATCTGTGACTTGCCTACTCATCAACCAAATCTAAGCATAAAATTGTGATATATTTCATCAAAATATCTTTATTCTACATGTATCATTTTTTAAAAATGCCAAAAATAAACTTCCTACACAAACAAGATTCTGTAAAAAAAAAAAAAAGAAAAAAGAAGCAAATCTAAAACTCTGCACTGTTCAACGCAACTGTGAAGTCATTAGTGACAAATATTCAGAGACTTTTCGGCTTAACTGCAGTCAAAGTTTCCACAGAGCATAGAGGAGACAAGTTCGGAAACAAATTCAAAATGTAAGCAGTACCATATCTATAGTATGTAGAGTTACCATATTTTTCCAATATTGTTAACACCGTTGCATGAATAATCAAAGAAATGAATCTTCCACATTTTCTTTTTATGCGATTTATGGCATTTTAACTGTTCCATAATGCACAGAAGACGTGTTTTAGTTCTACTTCTAGTCATGGTTGGTTTGTTTCCATAGAGGTGCAGGACTTTATACTGTCGTGAAAAATGAAACAACAGTGAGTAAAAAGATTCACCGGAGTCAAATTCCTTGTTTGCAAACTTGGCCAATAAAGTTGATTCTGATTCTGAAAGTAAAAATGTGACAGAAGCAACAAACACACAGAAGCTGCTTGGGGTTCAGAGGGTTAAATACCTTAAGGAACAATTGTAAAGCAGGACTTAGACAGTGTTGTATTAGTATTTTCTCCATCTGTCTGTCAACTGAGAATAATATTAGACTCACAATTTATTACGACAAATGCATTAGGAGACAGAAGACAGAACTTTGGAACCAGGTCTCGATACCCAACCCTGCTGACATGAGTGAAGTTCTGGGAAAGAAGCTTGTTTTTGTTCATTATTTGACCCCCAAAAGTAGTCAAATGTAAACCTAAAGACTATACTGGAATAAGTGTATTAAACACCCACCTGTGTGAGTTCTTTAAAGTAATGACTCAACATTGTGGGTCACTCGTCTCTGCCAGGAAATAACCTGCAGTCCAAAAACGTCACAGCAGATTTGACGTGTTTAAACTTGTGCTTTTGTACTGATTAAACAAACAAGGCGGGTTCCGTTACCTTTAAACAAGCTAACTGTTTACCTGTTGCTAAGCTAACCATCTACTGACTGTAGCTACACATTTAGCAACATGAGTGACATCCAGAAAAGCAAAACTGCCCAAAATGTTGACCAACTCCTTCAAAAACTGATGCTTCACACAACACAAACATTCAGAAAACACCTGATTAAACATTCCCGGGTCAATCACAAGGAATTCTAGAAAACAGTTTTATTGATTTATTAACAACTGTACATTTCTTTTCAGTGCCGACAGCATTTGCTACATACTTTGGTGTGATTCAGAGGGACTGGTGCACTTCACCCCTTTTATTTTCTTGTGGGAAATGCTGACAGGATCAGGAGCACAGTGTAAAACCAGAATTATTCACTGTCTTCATGTCTGATTTACTAACTGAAGTATTTCTTGTTGTGTTTACATTTAAGTGCCGTTCCTTCTTTCCTCTCGAGCGTTTACAGGCACTGAACATTTCTGTAGAGACACACTGATGTGTGCAGTCGATCAGGTCAAATGTCTGTCTGCCTCGGCGTCACGGCCAACCAAACATATTCCAGGAACATTGATAAGATACAAAGGGCAGAGGGATTCCAATAGCGCAGATTGGTCTGTTTGACTTGAGTCTGTAGCCAAGAAATCAATGAAGCAATTCAACATCCACGTTACGTCAACGTAGCCAGAAGCACATTGTCATTCAGTTTGTGCCTGTTGCAGTGCTTCTGCTGCCAACTGAGGTCCAAGGGTTAGGCTAAGCTTAAACGTTCTCTATCTCCCAGAATCTAACAAGGTAAAACAAACAGGGAGAAAGATAGCACAGACAGACCAGTACACTTAGTACACTTTTAAAAAGTTTTTTTATATATATGAATTAAATTTACATCCATCTCTTTTCCTGAATCATAGTGTCCCACTCGATGCCACAGCGGTCCAAACCAGCCGGAGGGCTCCGTGTTACAGATCAGACCACATCATCCGGTAAGAGCACTGAGACAAAAGGCCATTTTAAAATCTCCACAAAGCGTCCTTGTTTACAAATTTCGTGCTCCTTAAGTTTGATTTCTGAAAAGATCATCCCGCAGAATGTGCTTTAAGAAAATCAAAGAGTAAAACTGTTAAAAAGTTCTAATCTATGTTCTGATCTCCCACTTGAATATCATAGTCATAAGACAGAGTGGGCCAAAAAAATCATCACAAGTACACCCAGGACATGAAAATATATATATTTTTATAATATATATAAAATGTCTTCTATTTAATCCAGTATGTACACTTTGCACAAGATGTCTGGGCAACGAGTTTCTCAGAAATGAAGCGCCGCTTCACCGGGTTACACCCAAATATTCCATAAAGGAAAAAAAATGCAGAAGTCACAAAAATGTGCAACCCAAAAATAAACCCTCCACAATAAAAGGACAAAAAAAGTTAACTACTTTCCAGTACAAGCTTCCTCAGGCCGACAGCGCCTCTGATTTCCATGAAAACAGTTTGAGAAATCTGCAGTTCGCCTCGACGCGTTGTAGTCCACAGAACGTTGGTCAGGGAGAAAAAGTAAAAGTCATCTCAGTAGAAGTGCTGAAGCAGAGCAGGAGCCTCGACTCTCAGTAGATGACCTCGTAGACGGTGGCCTTCTTGTCACCGGATCCTGTCACAATGTATTTGTCATCTGCCGAGATGTCGCAGCTCAGGACGGAGGACGACTCCTTCGACTGTGGAAGTAAACATCACGAAAAGTCAACACTGAGACCTGCTTAAGTTTTTAAAAAAGTACTTCTTTAGTGTTAGTTTGTTTGTGGCGTTTTGTCTTTATGCCTAATGATTTAACCACATGAATAGAAGGGAAAGGTACGAGTATGTGTCCAGAACCATTTAGTAAATGCGTTTCTTTAATTTAGTGGACTTCCTGTTGAATTAGCCTTAACAGTATCTACTTTGGCCACGTCTCACAAAATTATATTCCCATACAACTATGCTGCATTCTCAATTACATTTGTTTGTGAAATCCACTTTTCTTTGCCATTTATTTTAATGCTCGACTCCGTTTCAGCCAACCAATCATAAAATAGATGGAGCAGGACTCATTGCCCTGGTTTGGAAACTCCAAACAGGTTCTGAAAGCGTTATATTTTACCCCAAAGTATGACAAGACATGTCTAAAACAATCTGCACGAGACAGTTGTTATAAGACGAGCATGGAGGTTCACTCAATTATTATTCATTATTTAATAATTCTCATGACTAATTCTGCAGGTTTTTGATTTATTTGTATGCCTTTATTCGATAGGACAGTGGAAAGAGTGGGGAAGGACATGCGGTAAACGCCCGAGGTCGGAATCGAACCCGGGACAGCCGCTACGCCTCTGCACTTGGATCACGCGACATAACCATTAGGCTATCGGGGCACCCATTCTGCAGGTTTTTTATGTCTTTACAACAAATAATGTGTGACATATTCGATACCATTTTTATGTTGCGCTCATGTTACACAAACTGTTGTTTTGCGCCGTTTAGTTTAATTGTGTTTGTGTTTATTCAAGTTACCTGGAATATGCTGGCACCATAAGGAGTCCTCCATGCGTTCAGCAGGTTGTCCTTCCCTGTGCTCACAAACCATTTACCTGCAAACAGAACAGACGTCTTGAGACAACAAAGCGAAGGTGTGTGTGCTTACAACATAGATTTACACAACAGCTAACATGTGACTCTGTAATAACCTTATCGATAGCCATAAACCCTGATAGAGGAAAATACCAGAACATCAGCAATCATAAAATGCACATAATGAAGGAGACTCGCCCCACTTCCTCTCAGATAATTATTTAAATCACCCTCTGATTAATTACCCAACTGACTAGTTGGCTAATGATTTAATTAGTGACAGCAAGAGCTCTGAAGCAGTGAGCGTCGTTTGAATGAACCACTTCTGTGGTGGCAGAGATATGAGTCTGTGCTGTGGGGGATCTTCTGAGGCGAAATGAACACTGACATTTCTGGCAGAAAAAGTGAAGCAATAGTAAAACCTCATTTGTCAAGGCCTAAACTTGAAACCAGCTGGTCTGGCCGACAGGCATGATAATCTGAACTGAAAAAAGCATCAACTTTCACTAATGAATATATTTGTAAAGTAATGACTTCTTTGTTAATGCATACAGCCTTTACTAGACTTCACAAAACGATGCGAGCAACATAAATCTGACATTGAAATATTTACTGCACTTCTTACAAATGAACTTCCCTTCTCAGAAACTCAGTTAAAAAATGTTCTAGAGCAAAAATAAACAGCATTTTATTCACTGAATCATTTAACATCCACAGAAATGTTTGTTTCCTCATTTGTTAGCACCATTAACCAGCTACAGTAGCTGTAAAGCTGCAGCTAGACTGCAAAAATCAGGCCATCAGACAGCATGGAGATGTGGTTTCTAGCCTGACAAATGTCAAAGAACGAGAAAAATCCATGTTCACCACATTTAAGAGCAGGGCAGTCGCTGGCATTTTAGGTCAGGACTCAATATTCTCTCAGAAGAACCACAGAAACATTATGTAAGCTACAAAAACAAATTACGTAAAGACCCTAAATGTCATATTTTTTTGCTCCTAATAAACGGGCTTTGAGCCCTGTGACACCACTAGTCCTCTGCTGATGATATGTAGACTTACTGATCTACAGGTGAAGATTTGACTGTTATATTTCTTCTGCCTGAAAGTCATATTAACAAGTGACAGCAGACTGCAAGACATTGTCTTTGAGATGTTGATGAGGAATGTTGACTATTTCTATTTTTTTAGCAATGAGTCAGTAAGAAAACGGCTCTTATAAGGGCTAACAAACTTTTTGCATGTCTCCACTGGAATTGTGACCCAGAGGAGTTGTGAACAAAAGTTAACACAAAGACCACATATATCATGGCACTCTTGAGTTTCCACTGACTTCTATAACTCCTAATTTTCTATGATGGATTTACTAAAACACATGCATCTTTGTCACAAAATACAAGCATACATTTTGGTTCTTTTATAGATTTGTTATAGGTCTTCCAGAAAAAATGACAGTATATGTTTTATCTACTATAAGTTAAATCTTCAAATCTCCCTGGCACTGAAAGATGTTTTTTCTTTCCCCCTAGGTCTGTGTATGTACTTAACACCCACTAAGGAGTCTCTCGGTCTGCTACTTACCACAGTAGGCGAACTTGAGTGAAAGGACACAGCTTTCGTGCAGGTGCAGCTGGTACTTGTCAGGCTTGGTGTGGTGGAGCACCTCAACGTTGCTGCTCTCCATTCCCACAGCCAGCCATTCCCCAGTGGGGCAGTAGCCCAACGAGAAGATCTGAAACAAGGACAACAATAACTTGAAAGAAGCCTGTTTTACAACCAAGGTTCATCTGGAAGACACCGTGCATGCATTCATCTGCGAGCAGAGGGATTTGTTTTCATACAAGCTTCTTTTTTACCTGTGAGGTAAAGTCGTGTTGCTGGAGCTGTCGGCCCTCCCTCAAATCCCAGGAGCGAACGGTGTTGTCGAGCCCTCCGGTCCACAGTTTGGTCCCATCATGCGAGATGTCGATACAGCTGGCTCCGTCTGTGTGGCCCTGGAACTGCCTGCAACAACACAAGACACCAAACATCAAGTGAGAAACTCAAACAATAAGGCTGTCTTCTGTTGGTGGTCAACTATTTTATTAAACACAATGAACTGTGTATTAAAGAATGCTTGTAGAACTAGTGCAGTGCCTGTTCACGGTGGGCCGACTGACTTGCCTCCAGTGTTGCGGCTTGCAGCAATATTAATGACCAACTGCTCATCCAAACTACTTCACAATGGACAGTGACGAGGTTGGGTTATCAAAGTCAGTGGGAATGACTTGTTTATTAATTATTCTTAAGATTTTTGTGACCAATCATCATCATTAAATTTCCATGTATCTGCCGTTTAATAATGTTGACCCTATTTGTAACAATTACTTTATACATGGGAGTGATGAAGAAACATTTAGCAAATTATATATCCAGTCTACTGTAAATAGAACACATTCTGCATGTTGATAATCAGCAGAATTCATGCTTATACCAGGCATACCCATCTCGCACTGATGATGTTGTTGTCACTTAGTTGCCCTATTGTACCGTAATCATCGACTGGCAATTAGTGTTTGTTTTTATATGTTTCTCAACAACCGCTCATCCAAACGTCCTCAAATTTGACACTGAATTTCATCGGGTCCCCAGCAATACACCCACTAAGTCTGAAGCAAATCTGAGGTCAAGAAAAGTGAAGAGACAGACACACACATACAAAGATTTCTTGAATTAGTGGCCAAAGTACTGACCTAACAAGGGTCTGGTTATGGAGGTCCCACACAGCGATGTTTCCATCGGAGCAGCAGGAGAAGCAGACCTTGGCGTCGGGGCTGATGGCCAGTGCATAGCAGGCAGGAGCAGAGGAAGTGAGCTCGGCCTTTATGCGGGGAGTCTGTGAGGCCAGGTCCCAGATGGTCAGCGTGCTGGCCTCGCCACCCACTATTAGGGTGCGGCCATCAGGCAACAGCTTGCAGGAGCGGATGTAATTGTCTCTGTTCTGGAGCGGAAACAAAGGCAGAGTATCGTCACAATCTTGATGAGTGGAAGTAATTTATGTGTCATTTTTACTACACATGAATTATCTACATTTAAATAGGATAATTTAAAGTTAAGAACAAACTCAATTACAATTCTGTTGAGCAACAAAGAGCAGCAACATACTTCAGCGCATTTGTTTTAAGACCTTCTCTACTTAGAGCTCAAGAGGAGTTTCTCTTTGACAAGTGAAGTTTTTTAGACTGCAGCTGACTCTCTTTCATGTTACAGTGAAGATGTGGATGTCAGCTTTAACAAGAGATGCAGAGAAAAAGTGGGACTGCAGCTGTTGGCCAGGCTCCAAGAGAGCAGGAAGACAGAGATCAATAGGACTGTGGAAGCTCTTGGTTGAATTAAAACAGCACCCTGATGGCTTTATAAGACCCAATTGCACTCTGGACGCACCTTAAGGGTGTTGGAGGCCATCTGAGCCGAACGGCATGAAGCCACAGTATCAAAATGAGAAACGGGAGGCAGTTGGGAGGAAGTAATGAGCTGGGAAATGGCAGACAGGGTCGGCCAATCAGAACATCATTACTCAGCAGGCTTTTTTTTTTTTCTCACCAAGGATTATTTCAGCACAGCAGTGAGACACTTTGCTGAATTATTCACATCTTTGTCTGTTGGGATCTGGGGGAAAAGCTACTATGGGATGTGGAGTCAGCCTACATTTGATGCTCAAGAAAACTCTTAATGAAGCGACCAATCACAGAGACCTCATGAAACAAGAGTACATTATGTTGCTGCTCTGGTTTGAAGCCTTGAAACACCTCCGGTAATAAGACACACGCAAATTACTTGAGCAAACACATATTCTCTTCTCGTGACTTGTAACAAACAACAATATCAACTAGTTACCAGACAGTCGAGTTGGGACACAGGGCTCTTGCTGCCTGGCTGGCTGATGTCCCAGATCTTGACACACCCCTTGCCGCCTGTGTAGACGTGACGTGTGGGGTTGCTGATGGTGACAGCGCACACCACTTCCCCGTGGCTCAGTGTGTTGATTTGGCGAGCATGGCGTGGAATGCCCGGGCCTATCAGTGCATCTGGAGGGAAGGGTACGGGCTGCATTTGACCATCCGCACTTACGTGAAAAGAATAAGCTCTATAGAGGACAGAAGAAGAAAAGGACAGTCAGTTTGAGCTAAGAAGCAATCTCTAAAAACTAGTTCAACACAAAATTCTTTGAATGCAATACAAAAAATACAAATACGCACGGTTTTCCTCCAGAAATGGAAGTGAGGCTGGCTGGCAGGCCTGGAGCTCTCATGTGAGGATGAGGGTCAAATCCCGCCTGCATGTGTTAAAACAGGGAACAGTTAACAAACAACCATTAGCCTACAAAGATAAATTAAACTAAGCTAATATTCAAACTGCAGTCTACAACTAGCTTTAGGTGCTAACGCCTGGAGGATCTCTCGTACCATCGTTTCCAGGCAAATCCCTTGAAAGGCACAGATTGAGCTCCACTGCATACAGAGAAGCTTTACACAAGGCTACAACATCCCACTTGCTAATGCTAATGAAAGCCTGGGAGATTTTCAAACACGGAGTTGCATTTTGGGGGCGAGCCTTTTTTTAAGCCTTTAGAATGCTAACTAACTAACATCAAAGTAAAGGAGCTGGGCCGTCTTTGTACTTTCTCATTATGTACACACAACAAGCTGCAGCCAGCCAAGCAGAAATATTCACAATGAGTTATGGAAATACAGGCTGAATGCTTAAGTGTCTCAAAGTCATTTTGCAAACAGACTTCATAACCTACAGCTGCAGTAGATAATTCATACAGGCACTGGTGAGGGCTTGTTGTGTCAAACTGGTGGATGTGGAATAACAAATGAATGTGTGTGAAGAAAAGGAACATCATTCCGTCAGATGTGTGCAATAAATCCACATTTTGACTGATAAATTCTGTAAATAAAAAAAATAAAAAAGCTGGAATACTTACAATTGGTGAGCGTCCGTAGGCGGCAGCAGCTGCAGCGCTCATCTGAGGTGAAATGAGACCCGGATACACGCCTGGGCTTGTCAGGGATCCGTTCATCTCATGATGACCCATCATGGCAAACGGGGTGGCATAAGAACCTGCGATGGACAGAGGCGTACGCAGGGCCGGGGCAGCTGATGGAGAGAAAACAATTCCTTAGAAACTGCAGAAGCTTCATTTAGTTTTGGAAACACATTTAAGTGAACACAGGATTGCAGCATTTCAGTTTTAGTCAATTTCATAACAGCTCTGTTTGGAAGGAAGGATTGTGCAATTTATTTTTTTAAAAACAGTTGCTGGTTATTACCTAAGGCCTCCATGCCGGGTGGTTTGCCCATCGTTAGAGGCCGTAGTCCCGGAGTGGTGCTGGTTCCTGGTGTTGGTGCCTCATTCCTCGGTGTAGGTGTGTTGGACTTCAGGCTTGGTGTGGACGACTTGTCATTCTAAAACAGAGATGCTCTTTAACTTTGAGTAGTTTTGGGTCCTCTTCCTGTAAGTTTACTTGCCATTACCCTTATACACACACATCACACAGCATCCAACCAGAGTTTAAAATCCCCCAGTGAGTCAAAAATACCTCCACTGGCAGGGAAATCCAAAGTGACAATCTGAGTGGACGGCTCGAGGTAATCCAATCTAACACTGACACTTCATTACAGCCATGGCGTGCCTGTGTTGTGTGTGTATGGGTTGGGGGCATAAACCTTTACTTAGAAGTCAAGCTTGTTAGAAGTGGCCAGACATGCAAGATGGTGGCCCAAACACTTCTCTCATAATTAATCCATCTTGTCCTTTCTTTGCCGATTGAGTTAGAAACGTGGGGGTTTAGCCTGGTGACACACACTAATGAGGGGCGGAGAGAAGCTGGGTGTCATAGGTGGACGGAAGTGATGTGGATTATAAGTCTATCCTCTTTCTGTGTGAAATGGTTTATGTAAAACTAATGTTGTAGCCTGGTTAGTGACTTCCAATATTAGAGAAGATGGGAGGCGGAAGTGGAGAAAATGAGAAGAAGCAAGAAAAGACAGAGACAGCAGTTCCCCCGCTGCTGTGTCTCTGGGTTATTTACAGCCTCAGGCTGACGGAGAAATGACCATTTATTGGGTAAGCCATAAAGGAGATTGAGAGGACTGAGCCATAGGGTTTGATTTCCTGAGAGTGCATCTACCCTCTGCCCCCTCAAGCCTCGCATAGCAGCCAACTGCTAAGCCTGCGTATTAGTCTTTCACACAGACACCCACTTCACTTGACAAATACCCTTTAGTCTGTCAGTTCAGCCTTTACCCCCTCCACTGTAACCTTATTTCATCTTTGTTCTAGCCTTGCACTGTATCCCTCTCACTCACATGGGCGTGGTCCTTTGCTTTGGAGGACGGCGTGCTGCCCGAGGAGGCAACAGAGGCGGGGCTGTTGGGGGCAGCATCCTTCTTCAGGACTCGTGATTTATCCAGGCCGTTTTCAGGAGGAGAGTGAGCGGGGCTGACTCGAGGGGTGGCTGGATCCTACAGAGTTAAAAGAGACAGACAGAGAGCAAGACTGAGCAAACAGACTTGAGGAAAGCCACTGGCATGTACATGTAGGTCAAACAAACTGGGGCCTCATGTGCAAACACAGATAAATATACTCATGCATGCTCGTACTCTCCCTCACACACATGCACGCACTTTTCATTCACCTGTCACACCCTTTTCACTTTGTATTCTTTGTCTTACTTTCTGCATGAATGGCAAAAGAAATACAGCAAGTGAGCACACACTCATCGCACACAACCAATATTATGACAGACTTTTTGGCAACACTGTTAAAGGTGTTCAGGCTTCTACAGACAAAAGACAAAAGGGAGCTGTGTTTAGTTTCTGTGCAACCATCACACCGAAGAATGTGGCAGAGCAGCTCAGTTCAAACGCAGTCTCACCTCATTGGAAACATCCACCACCAAGTCGTCACTTTTGTCTCCATCACTGTCCTGAAATGGAGGAGGAACGGGCTTAGTTTACTGGGAGACCATAAACAGTGGTAAAATTACAGTCAGCATAAACCAGTACAGCCAGGTTTGACCACTACATTCCAGTGAAAGATCACGCCAAATGTACGGAGTCAACTGTAGCATTCGTTTATTTGCTGCACGTACAATGCAACTCAAACTGATAACACTATTTTACAGGTCCATTTATTCTTAATTATTACAATTTCTTGAAAGCTTGTAAAGAACTGTTTAACTTAGCAGTAATTATGATTAAATAGTGACCTGTTTATTATTTACAGAGACGTTTCTCTAAGGGAACTTGTCCACTTAAACCCCAGTAAAACCATATTAATTCATCATGAAAAGCTTTATTTTTCATATATCAAATTATATTCTAACCGGAGCATAGATAAACTGCATGCTTAGCTGATGTGCTGTGCACTGATTAAAAGATTCAAGGATAATAAGGATTAGTGTTTGATTGGAACTAATTAATTAGAAGCGTACCAGGTAAAGGCTGCCTCCATTTCTTCTAATATTTAGATTCACCTTTTCAGGATGCTCCAAGGAAATTATGAGAAATTAACAGACCCATTAAATAAAGCAATACCAAAAACTATGGTGGTTAAGTAATCAAATAACAGGCTATAAAGAGCTTGTTAATTGTTTCCTGCTATATTTTGGTATACTTCTGACCAGAAGGGTAAGACTTTATAAACAGTGGCCTCCTTTATCAGAGTTAAAATACAAGCAAAAACAAGCTCAGGGCTACACGAACTGCTACAGTAGGAGAGCTGCAAACTCAAGAATGCAAACACTGCAAAGAAACCATTAAACACAAACACTTACATATCTGCTCATGCTGTCTTTGTCATCCACTTTGCGTTTCTTGGAGTCGAGACCATAGTCTGAAGAACCGCGGTGCTTCTCACTCGCTGCCCGTAGGCTGTCTGATGGCGACACCGAGTTATTCTGCCAACAACAACAACATGCACGCAGACAATATCAGTCTCCAGTCCCCTTTAAGTCTGCTATACATTTGATCCTTAGCGTCCTCTAATTGTCAGTTTGCATATAACACAGTGAACCATGTAGAGACCTGCCCCAACTTCTATGAACAACTATGTGCTGCACCGTGAAGAAATGCGTCTTCAGAAAATATTATATGAAACTGGCTGGTCTTGCTCCATCTTAACCCATCGTGACAAACTGTGTGTGACTCTTGCAAATAAATAGACTTCTTTGTTTGGTTGGGTGCATGATTTAGCGTAAACTCTGGTCTGCCAGCATATGCCCTTCAGTCAAACCTTCAGAAACCAGAAAAGCTAGATAATATTAAATGGTGCATTTATGTCCAGACATGACTCTGGAGCCTTTTCCTTTGTCAGAAAAGTTACAATATTGACTGTAAAGCTAAATGCACAACTGAACTGGACTGATTTGGGATAGAAAAGCAGAGAGGATTCGGGGACAGCTTAGCACTGCTGCTGCAAAAGCAATGGAGCAAGGAGGAAAGACTTGAGGCAGCTAAGCAAACCCACAAACACCTCGGGAAGACAAAAGCACTAACTGGCAAACAAGGTGATATGTAGAGTCGACTGAGTACAGGTAGAGAGAGAATGTGAAATATATACACAGACACACACACACACACAAGCTGACATGTAATCCTCTTGTATACTCTCAGTGTGGCCTGGTCACAAAGATGCTTAAAGCTACATTAACAATTCAAACCAAACACGGGTTGCATTCCTGACTGCATTTTAAAGTCTGTAACACCATGTATATGCAAATAAAAAGCAAAACTGGCCAGAATCTCTTACTGTGTTACTGTAAAACCCATGTTAATGACTCCTGGTCCTGTGTGTGTGTGTCTGTGTGTGTGTTGTGGTCAGGTCAGTGACAAAACAGCAAAAAAAAAAAAAAACTGACGGTAAAGTTCATGAAAATCAACCAGATTGAAAAAGAACAAGGAAAGAAAGACACTATTGAGGGAACCTGGACAAGAGAGCAATGTGAAGAGACAAAGAGGGTGTTGCCAGCAGAGAAAAGAGCCATGAAAGAGGCAGAGTGAGAAAATGAGGGAAAAAGAGGTAGAAAGACAAGAGAGCAAAACAGGAAAGGAACTTGGCAAGCAATGAGAGCGTAGCAGTGTGGCAATGAGTTCTCCCCACTAGTGGGAATGCCCGGACAGGCTGGCACTCTCTCAGAAGCTGCAAACAGGGTTTTTGTAGTCTGGGCGCTGGTGTGGTGGGGTGGCACTGCCAAACAGGCCGAAAGGCAGGCAGGGAGGAGGGGGTGGTGGGTAAAGGCGAGCAAACCCTGAAGCCAGCCCACACTATCAGGCAGCTCAACAAAATCCCTGCCTTCATCAGAAAGAGAAAGACGCGGTGAAAGAGGAAAAAGGAAGATGTCTGACATGTTGGCTGCAAATGACAGGAAGAGAAAGAAGAGCAGCATACAAAGGCAACAGCTTGAAAACTTAGTGAAAAGGATGACATTAAAAAAGGGTTCCTAAGCCGAGGAGAGTGGAGACTGATGATGAAAAAACACTGGTTGAGCAGTTAATGGCACACACTTACACCACCCCCTTCATAAAGTGCCCCTTTTTTGGCCACCACACAAAGAGTCTGACTTTTCCTGACTGTTTCAGCTTTCTGCCTCCTTGTCAGGTCAAAATATGGAAATTTGTTCAGCTACTGTTGTGGAAAAGAAAGCCACTAAGAGTTTTAGTCTGGCTTGGTGCAAAGATACTGTCTGATCTCCTTTGGTATTATGGGCTCGCTGTGTATCCGAGCCCGAGACCTTTTCAAGGATTGCTTAGTCTCAATAACCCTGCATTTGCCTCCAACTCTGGTATCAGATGACCTGAGACAACAGAACAGGAAGACGCTGTGTATGTGTGTGCACTGGAAAAGAGAGGGAGGAGAGGGTGGCGGGGAGATCAGGTAAGGTGGTATTGGCAGCCGCTTGTCACCATATGAGAAGGGGGAAGAGTTTGGGTTCCCTTCAGACATGAGTGGGCCCATTCAGGATGGCCAGTCAATGGGAACTCAATCTGGCCGAGCAGATCCAACAGAGCGTTACGCTCCAGCTAACTGAGAGCTTTAAGCCAGTCCAATAAACAAGGACTTTAACATGAGAAGGAAGAGAGACATAGGGACAGCATGAGACAGAGGGGGAGAGGAGAAGTGGGGGAAAGGAGTAAATGACTGAGATAAGAAGACAGAGCAGAAAATCAAAGTGTATGCAAAAGAACAGGAGAAAGGTAGATAAAAGGGGATGAAAAGAAGTCAGATATTGGACACATGCAACAGTAAATCCTCTACAGTGGTCAGGGAAGAAGAGAAGGAGAGTCAAAGTCGCTTTTAATTGTGCTGAAATTAAAGGAGGTAGCAGCCTACTAATCCTCGTCCAGTGATTGGAGTCATTTTCCACCTGGATTAGATGGCACTGGCTTATTTGGCCAGACGTCATTATTTGATTTCAGTCAGCTTATACCCCCCTGAGTACAAAAATGTGTGTGTTCTTACACAGAGAGCATGAGTTCCTATTGAACAGTGGGCTTAAGTCTATGTAAAGTACACCTAATCACCAAACACAGAGAGCCAGAGACCCGCAAAGTCAAGAGACACACAGGAGACGGAGAGCTGGAGAGTCAACGTACCGTGCTCGACTCGCGTTCTTTCAGAGGAATGGCCAGAGGCGAGTGAAAAGATGAGGGGCCAGGAGAGAGAAAAGCAAAACACAAATTAGTATGGGTGTCACCGCGACTCAGCACTGCAATCAAAGAGCAGTCAGAAATTTGCTGTTAGGCCAAAGATTAGTCTCATGACTGCAACTTAATTTTGTGACCACTTGCTAATAAGGAACACTTTAGAGTGCATTTATAGCTTTATTCATGTTTAATTAATATTTTAGTGATGCTTTATAAAGAAATTACAATCCAGTATTGAGCATAATATACGCTTTAAGTTGCCAGGTTGTAAAATGTTATGGCTGGTTTTGGTTCAACACCTATTTCACAGCCTGGCAGCCTAAAATCTGATCTAATAGTGGCTTTTAGCTGATCTATAAAGCATTAGTAAATAAATGAATGATTATAAAAGCCATTAGTTATAACTTATAAACTGTTCATAAAGGCTGACCTTTTAGAAAGTGGTACGTTAAAGTTTAAAAACAGAGATTTACAGTAGATCGACATTACCACCTACATTTCTGATAAATTACTCATTCGCCACCAAGCATGAAAACATGTGTATCCTCTACACAAGCAGTAGTGTTCAAACTTCTACAATCTCCTTCTTTGCAGCTTTCTAATGTTAGTACAAACTATTTTCACGTCAAAATACATCACGCAAGAGGCCAAGAGAATTATGCTAAAACCTGTATAAATATTTCCACACATAGTAGTTCTGTGCATAAACATTTAAAATCATACATTGACGTGTTTCTGTGATAAATATATTTGGCTGGTAAGACCTGTTCTTGGCAGGTACAATTACCCATCAGCACTAAAATGCTGCAGGCAGTGTGTGTGGCAGGCTGTGCTCCTCACCTCGGTGCTCCAGGTCGTGGTGGTTCTTCTCATCCTTTACAGGCAGGTGGGCCTGGCTGCCAAGAGCGCCCAGAGCCAGCAGGCCGGAG
>OMNN01031074.1:0-21406 GCA_900302755.1 Chromis chromis | reverse complement strand
CACACACACACACACACACACACACACACACACACACACACACACACACACACACACACACACACACTTGAAATTTGACAATCTTGTAAGTAAAGACATAGAAGTTTATTTTCTCAAAGCGTAATCATGGAAATCTCCCCTTTAAACAATAAACATTCAACTTTACTTCATCTCTCCTTGCCAGGACCACATCAAACAAATCCTAAGGTCAACAAGGGTCAGCAAAAGGATTTGGATAATGATGAAGCTCAAAGAGAAAAGATTGAGGGTGGTGAAAGAGAGATGGTAAAAGAAGGGGAGGGGAGCTGATGGGAACAGAAGAAAGAATGGAGCTGGTGGAGAGAGGGAAGGTGCAAAGGCTAGGTCTTGTAACGACAGACCCCCTGATTACATTGTTGCACAAATAAACAGGCCCTCGGCAGGCTCCCTGGAGTCCAGCTGCAGAGCAGGAGAGGAAAGCTTTCATTTCAGGGGGTTGAGGTCGAGCCAGGCAAGTGATGGGATGGGGCCTGGCTGTCTACCCGCACAGTTTCCTCACATCTCCATCAGCAAGTCAATGAACAGGGGAACGGGGCACCGTCTCCTTTGAGAAGCTCATTGATTATGTGCCATTTCCTGCACCCACAGACTGCCTAGAAAGGCCGTCAGCATGTGGAGTAATAACTGTCAATCTCAGAAAGCCACAGAGAGAGGAACTGCCTGAAAACAGAAGAGAAAAGATGTTGGATAACTGTTCTTTTTTGGATGATGATGATGATGATGAGGGGCCATCTGTGTGGGGTCAGATAAGTGTTGGAGGAAAGAGGCTGAGAGAGACAAGGTTCAGATGCCCTAGAGCCACATCTGTAATCGTCTTTCCTTCACCTCCGACCATTACAGAGTCCTGGTCCTCTCCTCTCTTTGTGTCCTGCAGCTATCAAGGCCCACATCAAGGCATGCCCCTGCCAAATGTATGCCCTCCCCCTATTAAGGGGCCATCAACAGATAAACAAGATAAACAAGTCCAATTCCTGGCAGGACTGATCAAAGGACTGAATGTTAACCCCATGGCCAATTTCAAGTAGGCAAAAATCAAACACAGATGAGGTCACATGGAAATGGGGGAAGCTAATCCATTGTCCCTTTATGGGCACAGAAAGCAAAAAAGGGACAGTGAAGAGGGTGGAGGAAAGAATGGAAATGGTTTAGAAACAGGGGGGCACGCATCTTAAAATACACCACCAATTGTGGCCTTATCCTCACAGTAAAAATAAAAATCCTGCCCTTTGCACGGACATGTGCACCTGTTCACCACCACACATCAAGAAAAACAAAGATAGCAACAGACAGTGAAACTCTCAGATATGTCTTGGAGGTAACACCAAGGGCCGCAGTCCAAAATCATCTTGGCTGCTGAGCACTGGTGCTGGCTGTAGAATGTCTACAAGAATGATATGTTCTCAGCCCTCCACTTCCTTTTGGATTTCCATTGTAGATAATTGCGTCACCCAGACCAACCATTTGCATATATGGTAGCATGTTATTAATCTTTTTCCAAAAGTCTCTCTTCTGTAAATCACACATTCCTCAAATGCTAGAACTCTCCTCAGACATCAAACTAAACTAGAACATTTCAGAAAAAAAGTGTCAATGCAGCTTCTGTCGGTTGTTCTGCCATAATTATAAATAAGGTATCATTTATATAAGTACATTGCATTTTTAAAAGCCCACATATTTCACAAATCCAGATTAGTTCCTTTCAACATCTCTGAACTTTTACTTTGAAAGTGTAGCGTACTTCACAGAATCCTATTCCCTCCGTGTAAACACAAGTGTTTTTTTTGTGTGGTATGAAATCAAGAGTCAGGGAAAGGTTGTTTTGACAGTCTAGTACAGGGGAAGCCATGAGGCGGTGTGTCTGTTGTGAAAAGACAGGATATTTCAGAGCCCCTGGTAAACCTTTTGTAACATTTTAGAACTTTTATTTTGATAGAGTACTGCACCTAACTTTGTGTGTGTGTGTGTGTGTGTGTGTGTGTGTGTGTTTAGCTAACTGGGGTCTTTTACTTTGAAAAGCCCACATATGTGAACTTCTTTTCCTTTGTCTTGTTAGAGTCTTGTTCCTTTTTAAAAAATACCATAGATCCTTAAACCACTGTTACCTGGGAGAGAACCCAACGGACATGGAGCCACGAAACACTATGATTTATAGATATTGGTCAGGGACATGTTAAAACATATATCAAGGCTTTGTTAATTAATAATCATTAATACCAGCCTTCTAGCTGTTGGTAGATATGTTCTTACAGTAACATCATATATTGCTGATGGAGGCAGCCATGTTTGGAGTCCTTCTTTCTTAGTCCAGTATGTGATGTATCTGATGGCATGTTAGAGAGACCCTCTGTTTCTGATCTTCATCCAACATTTTAGAGCACAGATATAATGGGAGTCAATGGGAGTTTTGGTTGGTACACTCCGTGCTCTGTGGTGATTTATTAAAAAACATAAGTCCTACAGCAATGAGACTCACACTGGATGAAAGAGGACAAAAATGCCTACATTCTATGTATAAATTGTTCATGTAGATGAGAAATTGTGAGAAGGAGAAAAGGTTAGCTGCAACTTTTGCATAAATGTTTCTGGTCAAAATTTTGCTAACTGAAGGAAAATTCTGGATTGAAAAAAAAATCTTCAAACTTAAACTGCGACTGCGTAAAAACCATAAAAGATATCAAAACACAGATTTAAACGAATACCAGTCAAAACTTTTTGATCCAATAAAACTTGAATGAACTTTCTACTGTAAAGTATGCCAGAGCTACAGGGTTCCAAAGATGGCTGGGTTTTGGCAGTAATCCGGCCGACTTCCCATTCACTTTAATTGGGATTTTTAATGCCGTTTTTTAAGGATTTTGTACAAACTGTATGACGAATTGTACCAAAAACCATAGCACACCATTTCTCATCGAGCTGTACATTTTGATGTATAATTTGTATGGGTTATCTCAAATCTGCCGGGCGAGTTAGGTGCCAAAAATCATCTGTAAGAATAAGCCCAAGGAATAGTAATAGGTGTGCTTCAAAGCTTATGCATTGGCACAATTAATGAAAAGCTAAAGATAAAGTCTTGTTAAATACGTATACATTGATACACTCTTGGACTCACTTACTGACGCTGACATCCACATATTTTTATTTGAAAAGCATTACAGAAGTCAGCCCTTAGAAGGGATGCACAGACTTTATGAAAGTGAAGCTGTTAACAATTAACAAAGCAAATGGTGAACTCCTCGTGGTGCCAAGGCAGGGCCGAGAAGATGTTTTACTCATGTAATCAGTTCATTCACATAAGCTCTCTCAAGAGGGTCATATTGAATTGTAATCAAGAGATTAGCCCAGAATAATCAAATGCCCCCCTCCCCATGAGACCACACACACAGTGAGTAGAGAGGAACATGAGACTGGCCAGATGCTCTGCTTTTTAACCAGGACCAATGGCACAACCAATACAGAAATAAGGCAGATGGACAAACACTTCTGAAAGAGATGGGCCTTTTTTGTGAATTACATTATGTTGCATTGGCTGGTACAAAGTAATGGAAACAAGAACAAACTATTGGCATTTTTTAGGGTAGTGTTTTATGTTAATTCACAATTCCAATGCACATCAGTGACAATCTAGTCTATGTTATACTTAGGCCATGCTCCCACAACATGCTGTGTGTCATTGTTTGTGTTACTGGCTTATCACATAATGGGAAAAAGTAGCTTCAAGCAAACAGCAGCTTTAGTCTCAAATGATCCTGATAATGATAGGCCTGGTCTATATTTAGATCTTGTGTCTCTACAAGACCTCTGACAGTCATAGCTGGAAGGGAGAGACATAAACAAAGCTGGCAGAACTTAGACAAGCATGAGATGGCTGCACTGTGCTGCTGCCTGAGATACTAACCATGGGGGCCTGAATCAGAGAAGGGTGGGGGGATATGTGCACTGCCGCATCACATGAAGTTGAGGCTTGTGGTTCATTTCAGATCTCTGACTGACTGACAGAAACGCCCCGCAACAGACATGGGTAGGCTCTGTTAGCAGCCGGTGGGATGCCAGTGAGGATTGTCAGTGATGTTTTTCATCACAGGCCAACCAGTATGGCTGTCTGATTGAGAGGATGTATTTCAGGAGGGCAAAGTCACTGTGTCAAGTGACGACTTTAGCTTCTGTGTTAAGGTCAGATAAGATGTTTGCATATCACACATAACTTGTTTTCCTTTTATTCTGGAGTGTTGGATGCTTGCGGTAGGTGGTGGGTACAGGGTAGACAGACCCAACCCAGTTTCTTTAGTCCTAGCTAATTAAAGGACCACAAGTCATCCAATTTTTGATGGGTTCAAAGAGACCTGAGTGTCCTCTTCTGTAATTTTAAATTACTGATTTCTGTTATTAATTATACAGCCTAAGTGCCTTTGAAGAATGCTGCAGACTATCCTTCATCAGGAAGACATAATGTCTGGTGCAGGAAAAAAAAATAGACTTAAGAAAGCAAAGACGCTTCAACTCATTGGCTACAATGAATCAGAGCTTCCAGGAAAATCAACAGAGCCCGTCTTATTGTATCATTATTATTTTTCTGCCTTGGTTTTTCTAGCAAAACACCCACGTCTGACGTCAGTGTATCATTGTCATTTCAAGAGTTGTCTGGAAGCAGAGCAGGGGTTGTGATTGAACTCTGAGAGCTGCCCCGGAGCTGTACTTTGAGGAAGAAACCACGGAACCACAGATAATGCTTTACAGTCCACTAGTCTCAACTACTGTCATCAGATTTTCACTTTGTAAGATACTTGAAAAAGATTGTCATTCCGGGTTCCTCTAGAGCAAAGGGCATTGCACTGATGTCAAAGTGAAGACATGCTTCACAGAGCATGAGACTTGTGTAAAAAGTCAAAGATGATCACTTGAGAAAAGAAATCAAAGACACTGAATATATGACTGCCTGGAACCTGGGCAATATAGTCGATGAACACACAAGAAACTCGGTTTAACTTTCCACAAGAAGGTCCAAAGGTGTTGGAAAAAAGGCATTCATCTCATCATCAGAATGTCAGCGTGGAGACAGAAATGAAGAGGAGACATTCAGGCATCCGGACAGACACTACTGACATTGTCCACACTGTTGGGATCATCTGGGGAGAGTTTATGGATAGAAAACAAAAGCATCACAGTGTCAAGCACACAATAAAAATAAAACCACCTCTGTTGACTGGATGAAGATGAGGAAGGCACGAGACACAAGTTCAAACACTGCAGAGTCTCTTCCTCGTCTACTTTCCACTGGTGTAAAGAGTTTTCAGGAGACAGGGGAAGGCATCTCCCTTTCATCCTTCACCACAGACAAACATAGACATATAAAAACATCCATGTTGAAAAGTGGCAATAGTCCTTTTAATTCCAGACAAACCCAATGTGAAGAACTTAATTACAGAACGGGGGCAACCCAGCCCTTTTGAAAATTACACTTACAGTAAGACCTTTGAAGCAAATACATCCTTTATCCTATTTTTTCTTTTGTTCAATGCTTTGTCTCTTGTAAAGCATGCCATTGACTACTGCGGTTTCCAGTGGGTCTCTGTCTTTTCCCGTCTGTCTCCCTCTCTGTCAGGCATTCACTCATCAAAGGCATATCTCGTAGACACACAGTGGAGGGCAAGAATATTTAATACCCCGGTTAGAGTGTTGATTTTTGGCACATTTTTACATACTCAATTACAAACCCTAGATTTGGATTTGAATCACAACACAATCTTGTGTATCAGACTGCGCTCACTGGGAAAGTATGAGTAGGAAACAACATATGCTATGAATGAAGACTGTGCAGCGAGGGTTTCGTAGCTTTTTGTTGACTTCTAAACGTTTTGTTGACTTATTAACAGGTTGTTACAACACTACGTTGTACTCGAGCAGCTACAAAGGCTGCTGAGAATTAGCCAGGTGCTTCTTTATAAACTGCTCCAAGCTGCCAACTGCCAACACAAGTAACACAATCATCTATCAACTATTTAACCAACACAAACATGTGGGAAGTAAATCCACCGCACTCAGGTAAACTAACTTCAAAGGTAGAGTGTAATTCCATGACATAATGCCCAGAAATGAAAAACAGACGTTTCCATTTAGTTTGACAAGAATGCTGTTTATTCCGTTCTGTTGTACGTAGTTGTCCTATACAAGTAAAAGATTTCCTCTGCGTTAGCTCATTAGCTTCCCACCGTAAAGATAAAGCAGGAGGCTCCGTGGTTGGACAGGACCAGAAGGCCGGGCATCAAACCTCCACCTAAAGCCATTGTAGTAAACCGCCAGAGTGAAAGAAGCACGTTGGGGACCATGTTCCACTCTCATCTTTCTCTCAGTCAGCCGTAGGTGATGCTCTGCCAGGTCTATGCTGAGGTGTTGGGTTCACCAGTAAATCAGCTTGGCCTCTGGTGATCAAACGCTTGTCGTATTTCCCACACTTTCATGTAATCTCATAAAAGGCCGGCCGCTCTGATGGACAGAGCCTGCCTGCCAAGCAAGCTGGGCCTCCCATGCTGGCACCTCAGTGGGTGTAGTTCTGGTGCTCATATCAGACAAAAACACAACAGAATCGAACAAAGAGCATGTACAACACATTAGGAGCACTTCCTTTTTGCAGTTTACACACCACCTGAGTGGATCCAGCTAATATCCATGATTTCTTTTTGATCTCACTTAAACAAATCAGTATCAGCCACTGAGGAGTGTATGATGTCGGCTACAGCCTCATATTGGAAGTCGTTCCTAAAATAATAAGAATAAACTATAGTAGTGAAACGATATGACAGTAATGGCAATTCAATTCTGTTCAAATTGATTTTCACAGAAGAATGTTTAGCAGCACACAAAGCATGATGTGTGCTCTGGACAGTGGGTAAGACACTGCCCGTTTGTGCTAGTAAAATATCAAATTTGCGTGTGAAAAATAGGTGGCAGGAAGAAGACATGAAGCGTCTTTGTGGAAGACTAATAAAATGTCTGAAATGACTGCAACTCAGAACGACAGAGACAAACATCAAAGTCCAAAGACTGGCTGTTTGATCTCCCCAAGTTTTTCCTCTCTTTTTAACATAACTCTGCCTGTTTACACTCTGGTCTTCATTATCCTCCTCTGCCCTTAAAATCATTTAAAATCTATCAGGTTCTGACATGAGAAGGAGGAATGCAGCGTTTCAGATATAGAATAAGAGAGAATGGCAGAGTGACCGATTCAATATTTACCAGGCAATATCACATCATCTCCTACCAAATTACACATGTTATGCGGGATCCCGTGTCGCTTTGAACAGAACAGTTTGGTAGTTGTAATGGATGTTCTGTTTTCAACCTCCAGGGAGGTTTATGGCTCGCTTTTTGACAAATGGTCAAGAGTGAGATAAAAGGCTTACACACAGAGACACCCACTCTATCCCCGAATAAAATAAATCAATAACCATAAAAAGGCAGCTATTAAAGTGTTGGACAGCTACACATTGAGAATAAAGCTAGGATTTTGGCTGCTGTGTAAAGTCTTTCAGAAACAGTACGGGCCGCACACATCACTGATAAATTAATGGTGGGTGCTATTGTGGTTAGGATGTATCAAACATATGCTGTAAGGCCAATAAAAACGAAATACACTGGCAGATGCAGGACAACTCAATCATAGCTCTCTGAGATTTGGCGAGCCTGGCTGGATTGAGGAAACATCTAGGTCCTCCAGTGATACGTTTTCACTGCAGTATTACCCCAAAAATTAATCAGAATATCTGCCTGTGGTTTGAACTGAATGTACTTTATGTTTGTGTATCAGTTTCACTTTGTGTTTGTAAGTTGTTGCCAAATGTGCGTGTATACACAGCCTCAAAGAGACAAAGCCACTTGTGCCCATGGCGTCTGGTAGAGCTCGTGACTGTGCCTGTTTAACTCCACTAACAGAGCACCGTTCCACAAAGCCCATCACGCAACCCACAGATGTCCCACAGAACAGACAAGACTGCGCCGCAACCAACTAGAAGCAGTAATAACCCCCCCAGCCCACACACCCATATACGCACACAGACACACACACATGTACACGCACACACACACACACACACACACACCAGAACACAGCCACACAGGGGTCTGACGGCTGCATTGAATCTTCTCCAGAACATTAAATGCAGCTCTAAACTTGGTAAGAAAAATCAACGACATATTTTCCCTTTAACTTTAGTGGTATTTAACTCTACTATACTAATAGTTTGCATTTTGTTTGGTTTCAGATCACGAAACACGAAAAAGGAAAAATTCTTGCTGAAGATGCATAAAATCAAGTTTGATTTCAGGCAAAAAATGATGAGCCAATTAATTATGGATTAAAGCCTGAAAATGACAGTGTAATTACTCTCTATTTATGGGACAATTACACAACAACTATGCATGACCGTCATATGGTTAAGGGCAACAAAAGAAGAAGCCTCAAAAGTTAAGCAAAAAACTTGTTCTTATAAAGGGACCCATCAATCATGCTTTGACTATTTCAAAAAGAAATCACAGGGTTTTCTGATGAATTAATTACAGACATATTACTGAACAACAAAGAAAATATTACACAATAATTGTGGTAACTCGCTTAGTTGATTGGCTAATTTATAGATTCAGTGGTCTACCACCTTATGTTCTTTAGATTGAACACATATGTGCCGATAATACAAGCCAGGTATGTGGAATGTAAAATAAAGTCAGACCTTTTCTTCACTTATTAATCCTTGTACTTATAAGGGCCCATGCAAGAAACAAGCTGATATTACTCTGGCTGTCGTGACTGTACGTTTCATTCAATCCTCCTCTTAGGTGCCAGAAAATATAAAAATGTAAAAAAGGGTGGAATACTGCAACATTAAAAAACTGTGGAAGTAACAGGAAATACCTGGTAAATAATGATATTTTAGCTGATGATGCTAGTTAAACAGTATCATTCTATGGTCACACACTGTAAAAGAACAAGACTTTTGATGTGAACACAATATACATGTTTGACCTTGTTTTTACAGTCAACATGTAAATTATTACTTTTTGTGATTTTTCTAGTTGTTATCTGTAATTCAAAATAACTGAAGATCTGTAAAATAACAGGAAGCTGTTAAAAAACTAAAATTACAGTTAAAAAACTTTCATTTTTTACAGTGTATCATCAAATTTGGGAAAGTGCCACTATAAAAACTACACCTCTTAATTTACCTATACAACAACTGTCTTAAAGATACAGCGCTTGCTAGACAGAAACAGTTTTAGTATTGTAGTGAAATCTGGATGTCCTCAGTGTCAGAGGTGAAATCAAGTGTTTCTTTTGGTTTCTTCTGGTTCTTTATATTCACAGTTAGGGCTACTTTTCAGAGTTGCCTGGGGCTGACATGCAATGTGGGCTCTGACTTCAAAGCCTCCAAAGAAAATATATAAATACAAAACCATTAGTTGGCTTGTTTTCTTTAGTTAACATTTCAAACAATCTGCAGAGTGGATCATGTTTTCAGTCCCCCTCCCTGTATCTTGAATGTTGATGTTGATTTTCTGACGGGTCCCGGGGCAAACTGCAGTGCCACAGCTGGAAAGTCCTCAGCACCCTTGGAAAATGGCTGCGCAAACACACCGGAGTCAGGCAGAACACATCCACTGGCCAGTGTGGATTTCCCTGCCAGCTGCCCTCGAGGATCCAATTTGCATTTGGCCCTTAGCACAGTAGAGCCACAAGTATGGGGTTCAATATCAACAAGGGGTCACACATACAAGGCCAGAGGTGGTAACATCACAGAGGAGAAAGGACAGTGGATGAAATACATCATCATACCATTCTTCAACATGGGGGGAGGGAAAGTCATTTTTATTAGACACACTAAGAAGATGATAAACAAGCCACTTGACACAGTGAACTTTAGATTTGAGGGTGATCCTTTGTGTAGACAGATTACCACTTCATTAAACAAACGAAGACCTCAGAGAGTAACAAGCCTTTGGACATGCATACCACAGAGAGAGAGAGAGAGATCCTCTAGCCACATGAGACAGTAACAGCCTGTCTGTCCCAGAGGTTATTACAATTCCAAACATTTATTGGAAGGAAATCAAAAAATGCATGTCTTTTTGTCTTCCTCTCTTATTTCTGCCCACAAAATTACATTTGAGCAATAAAAATGTTTATATGTTAGGTATATAAATGCTTGGGAATAGCACTTTGTGACTATTTTTAAACCTGCTCGGAGCTGAAATAACATCATAAAAAGACACATGAATCAGTAAAAATAATGCCCAGAGGGAAAATAAAACCTTCCTCTGTTTTAAGTAGCTATTATAAAGGCACAGACAGCTGTCAGGAAAACAATTCGACGTGTGTGACCGCAGTGCGAGTTTGACCGGAATAGGCCATAAAAACATAATGAAGCCCTGGCTTCAGCAGCATGAAGGCATGCATGACAAAATCAGTGAGAAGTGAGGAAAGATATTACGATTAACTTTGAAGAAACCATGTAAACTGTCATATTAAAGCAATAGTGGGACATTTAGGAAAACATTCTCTTCTTTGCTCAGAGTTAAATGATGTCTACAGTAAATATGCAACTAAAGTCAACAGCCTGTAAGCGTAGAATACGATATGCAGACAGTGGGAAACAGCTGCTCAGCTATGTGTAGAGGTAACAAAATGTACCTAACAGCACCTCAAAGGCTCACAAACTAATGTATATTTGTTTAATGGCAACAAAAACCAGAGTGTAAAAAGCTTTAAAGGGGCTGTGTGCCAGCGCTGAAGAGGGAAGGGGCCACGTTTGCCTCAATCTGAATATGAAGACATGTTATAGCACAGAATAAAGATATTTATGACAAGCATATATACATAGTCAAACCCAAAATTATTCATACCCCTGGTTTGCCATGACACTTTTTGTTCAAATGTAAATAAAAGCTGAGAAATATTTTTTCCACATTGATGCCTCTTGGGAGAGGCTCCAGCCCCCCCGCGACCCTGCAGAGGATTAAGCGGTGTACAGATAATGGATGGATGGATGGATGATGCCTCTTGTACAGCCTGTGTCTAGTCGAGTCTCCTGTTATCATATTCTGATAATGAAAACAGCCATTTTGCAGTGATTGTAAAGGTCAGAAGAAAATCTTCAACCTTTTCACATATCCACTAAAGTTATCCTTATTATCACAATTTAATGCATTCGGTCTGTTTTGGACAGTCTGGAAGAGTCAAATGATTTTCTTATTTTATCTGTTTCATGTGCGTGGAAAGCCAATTCTGTATACAAATCAACTGCAGTTAGTTACATTTAGAGGAAGACCTATTTTGTCCCTGATCACTTGGTTTGTGACGTATTACAAATATGTTTCTAAAAACATACAATTTCCATTTATTTTATTCCAGCTGTCATTTGTTTTCAGCCACCCTTGTGAAAGGTTCATATTTTTAGCCCAATCCATGGTATTTTCCTAAACCTATATAGCTTTGGTGCCTAAACCTAACCACACAGTGAGTAAAAATGAACATAAACAGTGTGTAAAACTTAAACTAATTGTCCCACACAGGACGCAAATAGCAGTCTCCTGAGTAAAAGTCGTGTGTCAGACTAATGCACCGCCACCTAGCCATCCTTCCTATGTGACTTTGTGGGTCTTTGAAAATGGAAACATTTCTTTCAAAATGTAATCGAGAATACAGTTTAGTTGGATATATTTCAGATGCACATGCTCTCAGCCAGCCCCCCGGAAAGTGTAATGCACATATGGGCCCAAAAATGTAGAAACATGAGAAATTCCAGTGATCAGCTATAAAAAGAATGAGTCAGGCACCATCTATGAACGTAGCCTCCAGCAGCCTTCTCTGGTGAAAATCAAGTTTTTTTTGCCTTATCAACATGTCCATATGGTGTTAAATGTTAGAAGGTACATCACAAGCAAAATGAGCAGTCAACACCATTGCTGAGGATTTTCAGCTTGAAACTGAACTGTACTGATGACAAAACCTCAGACTCAGACTTCCAGACTTTCATATGTAACAAACCTAAGAAACCAGTCCTGTAAACGTGCGTGGTGGGGCATTCCGTATCGTTATTCTTCTCCAGAAGTGGTTTTCAGCACAAACATGAATTGCTAAATCACTCATCATCATCATCAATCATTTACAAGTTGTCATTGTGTAGCGTACAGTAGTTTTACAGTGTTCGAGCAGAGACAAGGTGAGCTGGTGTGCTTGAGCTGCATCGAGTGGCAGACTTCATAGATCTACGCATTCCAGTGGAAGCAACGACTAGAGTCACATCCAAGTCATTTCAAGGCAGGGAGCATTTATTTTCATGGAAACATCTAAATATGTAACTTTGACACACAGAGATCAGTTTGTATGGCTTTAATGAATGGCACGGAAAAGGACTTTCATACATCCCTTCAAATTTCCCCAAATGATTCCTTAAAATTTACGCCTTCTAATGTTTAAAGTGACATCAGAGTGTCAAACAAATCCTCTCTGTTCATCGCCTTCATGTCAGATGGGGTAAGTCACCAGATCTGTAAGACAAAACAACATGTTTGTTTGCTCTGTGGTAGAGCAGTCGGACCAATTTGGACACAGAAAAAGGATTTCATTCGATCCAATCACAGACAAGAAACAGACGAGCAGTGACATAGTGACACCATTGCAGAGGAAAAGCAGACCCATTCTCACTTCAAAGAGCCAGGGGGATGCTTTTAAAATTCACGCCGGCAATAAACTACAACAGAAGTTCATCGCTTTTCCTCAACATGAAAGGGATTTTCAAAGTTACGTCTCCTCAAGTAGTCCCCTCTCTTTGACCCGATTCTACCCCTAAACAAAGTTCATATCAGTGGAGGGCTGTTGGCACTCAGCCTGTTTACATGGGAGGTGTTACCATGGGAGCGGTCGAATTATTTACATTTCAAAGGCAGAGGACAACACGCCACTGTTTAATGTAAGGAAGGAGGAAAGAGCAAGCCGTAATTTTAGAACGGTGCTACTTATAAATTACAGTAACCATCTAATATAATTTCTTAGAATAAGGGGCTGGATTGAAATGACAGAAATTAGAATGATGAATAAACCATGGGACACTTGTAATTGGAGGAGTTTATCATGGTATGGGAGTAAATTAGAATCTCAGAGACAGAAGCTGAAACCCTCCTCCCTGACATGAATGCTTGAAGTAATTACAGAAGGGACATGAAAGAGGTGCCCTGCCCTGCCAACTAAACAAGTGCATTATATCAACTCTTCACTTCCTCCAACAAGATCAATATGAAAACAAAGATAATACCGGAAAAGTATACAATTACACGCACAGAACAAAAAAGACACACACAAAAAACCCATCACAGTTTGACATTGTCGTTTGTCACCTGGAGGGAGTCCAACCGCTTGTCATAGTCTGACTCTCCTGTCATCAAAGGTAACAGTGGACAGATCACAGGAAGGGTACTGACAGGACACAAGAGAGACAACAAGACCTGAAATGTGAGTGCAAGAGCAAGCTGCATGGTTCAGAGGGGTTTCTCTCTTACTTTACAAACAGAGCTGTTGCAGATGCCAAAAAAGAGTAAGGTGGTATGCACCAGCAGAAGAGTGCAGAGAAAGTGACAGGTGACAGAGCCTGCAGTCCAGAGTAGTGACTGGAACCAAAGCAGAATCCTGAGCAGTTGCAGCTCCCTCCTGAGGCAGATGTTTAAAACAGCATAAGCTGCTTGACACCTCATGTTTCTAATGTTCACAAAATATGAAAGATTACCAAAAATGACCAAGAACTAGGAATTAAGGAAGTGCTATGCTTGTGTTCGATGTGGAGGGGTGTCAGATTTGGTTTCCCATCTGATCATGCCTTATTTGCACCTACTTCACAAAAAGCACTTAGACACACTTATACCGAACAAATTAATGCAAAGATTTGCCATATATTCATAGTTCTACTTGTATACATAATAACCTAACTTTAAAACCACCTGCTGTGGCGGCTGTCCCGGGTTCGAGCGGCTGTCCCGGGTTCGATTCCGACCTCGGGCGTTTACCGCATGTCCTTCCCCACTCTCTCCCGTTTCCGACTCTATCCTCTATCCTATCTGATAAAGGCATAAAAGGCCAAAAATAAATCTTTAAAAAAACAAAACAAACACCTGCAGTGGTGACAAGTTGGAATTAAATGGGGAGCCCAGCCACCATACAGAGGAAACTCATTTTATCTGCTTATGCATCTAATTCTTTCGGTCCTGACCCTGGGTGAGGGTTGGAAAGAGGGCCGACTGGTAAACCGAGGGCTTCACCTCCTGGCTCAGCTCCCTCTGTATCACAACCATTTGGTACCAAACCCACATTACTGCTGATGCTACACCAATCCATCTGTACGTCTCACGCTCTATGTTCCCCTCACTCCAGAACAAGATCCAGAGACATTTAAACTCCTACGCTTGGAACAACTCACCCCCAACCTAGAGGGTTTCTAACACAGAACCATGGTCTCATCCTTACCAATTCGCACTCAGCTGCAAACCACCAAATATATGCAGATTTGATGATACATATATTTATTGTATCAATTTGATTGTAATATGATGTCACGTAGACACCAGGACTCCCCAGTCGATGCTGTCTGTGCACCAAGGACCACAGTGGAAGTAAATCTTGGATCTTTATTGTGTTAGTCTTGATGGGGGGTCCTTTCTGTCGTTGTCTCAAATGAACTAAATTAAAAGTTAATACACATTCAACTGCCTTTATTCTGTATCCAAGTATGAATCAGTGCCATAATAGATGGAAGATGACATCCAGCACGCAAGGGAACTGGGAATATTCTTTGACAAAGTTGAAAGATTGAGCACAAAAACCTAATGGGTGATATTTTAAAAGTCTTTTGCTGACTCAGTTTTATACTTTTTTTTTTTTTTTTTAACTCTTGACAACTGAGTAACAGCTCACACAGTATTGTTGTTCGTACCACAAAGACCATAGGGGCAAAGAAAGGAGATGTGTCTGTCAGAGCTTTGTTACAGACAAGCTCTTTCTATGGCTCAGACTTTAGTGTAAGACAGTAATCATCAGCTACATGGCTTATTTCTTCCTTTTCCATTTGATATTTAGTAAGGAAAGCCTAGCCATCAGCTTACCTAACAAAAATTCATTCTTATGTTGTGTAATGAATACCACACATGGTGGTATCTTTAATGCCACAGGTCAAACCTACCGTTTTTCTATTCTGTTTTCTTCTTCTACATCTTGTACTGCCTGTATTATTTTTTTACATATATTTACAGCAATTTAATCTATCCCTGGGACAAATACATATATAGTAACAGCCGACTGAATGACCGTCATTCGCTTTTGTGTTCATTTTTACCCTGATGCATTCCACAGCTTCCTTTGATTCCTGCTTTTCATATGTGGCACTCACTCTGTGCTGAAAAAAACAGAGGTAAAGATGACAAAAGCATTCTGCAAATTACAAGGTTTTCTGTTTACTATTCTGAGCTTGAACATGACATTCAGTTCAGCAGCATGCTAGTCTTTGGCTTTTTTCTTTTCTTCAAAAAATAAAATACCACAACCAACTGGAAGTACAGAGTGAAAAAAGAAAGGCCATAATTACAGCTGAGTTTGAAGCGAGAGAGTGAGTCCCCATCAGGAACTCTCATCTGCTCATCTTCATTTGTCCCTCACATGAGAGTGTGGTCAACTCTGGTCTTGTTTAGCGGAACATGTCAACAGTGATTCCAGTAATGACTATATATGCCTGTGTCAGACTGTTGGGCCCTTAATGGTGTTCTATGAAGACTTAAATCCACTCACTTAGATTGATTTCAACAAAACATGGTTCTAACAGCTTTACAGCACTATCGTTAAAAGGGTTAATCAGCTATGACAGCCAGTTCTGGCTCATGAGCTGAATGCAGCCATAATATGTATTACTGTTTCCATTTTTATGCATGTGAGAATAGATATTATCCATGCATTTTTGTGGATGTGATTTTAAGACTACCATCTGGACACAGATGAAAATGGACTGTCACATTGACTAAATATTCATCTCAAAGATAAAAGAACATTGAGGGGAAAAAAAGTCGACAGGAAAAAAATAACAAGACACTCTTTGTGCTCTGCCATTACTGATGCATGTGTTGAGTGACGGCTGTTAAATTCAGTATTTCTATTCTTTGATTCATCCCATTCTTTTTTTAATAGACCTCAACATGTGGCTTCTGCTAGAAAAGTAGTATTCTCAACAGTCTTTGACATCCATGACCTTGTTTCTCTATCAGTATCAGACAATAAGGGGCTTAGTGAAAGTATTCCTGCCTTCACTCAGGGTCGTCCCTTTTCAGTAAAAGTAGATAGCTTCATTCAGTTGCACCAAATTCCTCTTAGTTTAATACATATTACACATATAGGCTTCTCTGCTTCTTTGCTGAGAGTTAAATGAGAAAACTGATACCACTCTCATATCTTTGCTGCAAATATGAAGCTTTGATGGCGCTTTAGTGGCAGATTTTGTTCCCTTTTCCTCTCTATTTTCAATCTTTGTTCTAAGCTAAGCTAACCAACTGCTAGGTGTAGCTTTATATTTATTACTAATAATAATAATAATGCATTGGTTTTATAGCACTTTTCTGGACACTCAAAGACGCTTTACATTGCATTATTCATTCCCTCCATACTAGATGGTGGTAAACTACGTATGTAGCCACAGCTGTCCTGCCAATCTGCTCCATCGGCCCCTCCAACCACCACCAACCATCACTCTCACACTGCATTCACCCAGGCTTCCTGGTGTTCCCTCACGGTCTCCCATCCAGGTACTGACCAGGCCCTACCTCGCTTAGCTTCCGAGATTTGACGGGATCGGGCATCCATAAGGCGGTATGGCCACGGTATTTACCACAGTCATGCAAGCAATGTCAATCCTCTTAATCAAGTTTCTGTTAGAAAGCAAATGAGTGTATTTTTCATAAGGCTGAACCACTTCTTTATAAAAAAAAAAAAAAGAGTGTGTACAAGGAATCGATGGTAACTGACCTGGAATTTCCTCATCACATGACAAAGGCAGACACAACGACTGTGCACACATTTTCTAGCTCATTGTTAGCACCAAAATGAAATCAAACTCCTGAAGTCCCTGCAGTGTGTTTGAGCAGCTCCAGGTCTACAACCCAAACCGAGGTCACATTGATATCACGTCAAGTGTTTTCTTGAAGACTGACACCAGGAGCAGGATTTTAGATATACATTTATTAACAACCTCTGCTAATCTTTTGTGATTTTTATTTCGATAGTTTAAAATATTATTGTGGTATGGCTTTGATCAGGAAGTCATACCCATGTTTTCTTGGCCTCTGCCATATGCTGCCTTGTCTGTGTATCTGTGTGAGCATGTGCGCACACATGCTAAGATGCCTGAGCATCATTGTATTTCCCTTCAGGCTCCAACCTCCTGTTCTCAAGTAGATATCAAAGGCCTGCATTTACAGTTATCTCTGCTTGGCTGCGCCACGGAAGTAATCACTGCAGGTCAGGGGTCAGCGCTCTGGCCCAAGACAGAAACACAACTGACTGACGTTGACTTCAAAGGAAAGTGATCCTCTGACAGACTGTTGTTTTAGCCGGAAACCCTGGATATCATAATCAGGAGGGTGGAAAGGGACAGTAAGAAGAGAGAGCAGAGGAGTGTTTGGAGGGATGGGAGGGGGACTTGTGTCTCTGAAGAGAAGTAGAGGAGAGAGAAAGACTACCTTTGAATAATTAGAGCCAACCAGATCAAAGAACAGGCTCAAGTTTGGTCTGCTCAACCTCTGTAACACAGAAATGGAGCACAACAAAAAAGCGTCATTTTATTCTGTCCTGTTGTTATTCCTCTGGTTGGCGAAACCCAAAACCATGTTAAACATAATGGAAAATATTTGAGGTCTTCTTTTATTAACCAAGAACGGCTTTGATGTTTGACGTCTTTATTTGTTTTAGAAGAAGAAAGGGAAGGGGCAATATGGCATGCAAGCGATCTTCTTTTGGAGAGAACACACGAAAAGGGGGAGGAATGAATGATATGAGAGCAAACCAAGCTTGCTCATTCTACATAATCAATTAAACATCATTATCGGCCCTTTTAAGAGTGCTGAGATCAAAGAGCAGTAGAAAATGATCAAAGTGATAGCATTTTGTTTGAGCACTAGCCCCTTTCTGCTACTGTGTCCCGCTCTTGAGCAAGTTCACTGATGTCCATTCTCTCCAGAGCTCATAATATAACATAAGTTTCATTTGCTGCAGTGTATTTTACATGTTATACTGATGCTGCAACGAAGATAGACTGATGAATTGATCTAAACTTCCTGCATGCAATCTGGGTTTTGTTATTTCTTGGCACTGCAAAAACAGAAAAGCCAGAGAAATGTTGGAAATTACAGATTTAAAAAAAAAAAAAAAAAAAAAAGGCAAACTGAGTCAACCAACTGTCTTCAATGTTAGTGGTTCTCAGGGGGGAACATAAAACAGCTCTGTTAGAGCAGAGTAGGAATTATCGGCACCGCTTTCATTTCACTCTGTGCAGGGTGAAAACTCTGACAGTTGTGACAAACTACTTATGTGTTGTGGAGCAAAGTGGGCGCTACTTTAATCATGTCAATTTGTGGTGAATTGCAGCAGTTTAAGTGAAAACAAATTGTCATTGTTGCTATTTCACTGAGCATCACAGCATAACGATGAGATACACAAAGGCACTCTTATTCTACATGTCTGTAAAGCTGGAAAACAAACTGGCTTAGGGTTGCTGCATTTTGACCTGTAGCTATGTAAGAAAGTCCAAAACAGCATTCCAGCTATCAAAGGCACAAACCACAGACCATCTCAAGTGTATGTGTTCAGCAACTGGACACTTCAAATGCATAGCAGCAGCATGAAAAGGAGCCTCTTCAGCGCGCTGGATGTGAAAACAGGTGGAGGGGGCAGGAGGGGAGTCTTTCATGGATATCCTGTCAAAAGAGAAGGGCGCGGGTGGAGAGGCATCACAGCAACCTTAAGAAGAGTCAGCATTTCAGGGTGGTCAAACCTGTGCAGGAAACAGTATAGGAACTACTCTACAGCAGGCCACACCATCCATGTCTTATCACTGCATCCTGGTTGGCTTCAAGTTTCCCAACAGGTCATCAATGCTCATGACAAATCAAAACCACTGATACCACTGTCTGTCATCAGCTCTTCCTCATCTGTGGACCGGAGGTAGAAGACGGCTCTACACAGCACAATTTTCTCAGTTGGCCTTTTTCTTTAACTCACAGACTTTTTTTATTTCCCCGCAGCACCCCTCTCTGATTGCATTCTGTGCTGGAAGACGTTGAGAGGGAATGTGTGGTAAAACATCTTTTTAAAGAACTATGAGTAAACAAAATGGTGCAACGTGACGTGGTTGCAGTTCTGCTGTGGCTTATCTGCTTTGACTTTGTTTTTTGTCAGGACAAGTTTGATCATTCTTTAAAAATGACCCTGTATGTGCAAAAGTATCCACAATTATGACTTTAAGACGTGTGTGCAGCCTTGTAAATAGCCAATTAATAGATGTTGTCTTCTAATGCTTCATGGGAGTCAGTAATAAGACTTTTTTGGTCTAACACAAGCAGCAAGTCAGGTCAGATCATCTGCTGTGTAACCCTGTTCAAACAACTTTGTTGTACAAGACTATGGTGTGACCCAAGAGTAAAAGCTCTTACACTGTGCATTATAGAACTACAGAAGAGAAGACATTTGATCTAAAGCCCAAGCGGTGGTCTGTTTTGTCTGTAACAATTCACACACATACACATTCATCACACACACGGGCATACTGCTGAATCATGCCAAAAAGGCTATTTGATCAGCGTCAAACCCGGGAAAGGTGACGTCCCATCCGACAGGATTCACACGCTCCCCGCTCCTCAGCACAAAAGGGCAGAACAACAATATTATGGTGTCCACTGAGTGCCTGCCCCCCAGTAAAAACATTTCTGTGAGAGTGAGCTTGACCTACCTCTTCTCTCGTATAAAAACACAAAGCAGGGTGTACTCCGACAGCTGCTGCCCGGGTGCCCTGTGGAGAACAGAAGGAGAGCTTTGAAGATCTTGACCTTCTGGAACAATAAAATGCCATCATCAAACACTCTCCTGAGACAGGCTGCTGACCCACAGATCCAAGTGTCTGCTTGAGATAATTCATATTAAACTGTAGGGATCACTGTGTGTTTGATGCTTGCAGGGGCACAGATAATGTAGATCTGGAGCGACCTGACACTCCTGACTGACAACATGTGGAGTGGAGTTCACTGCTGCTATTGAATCTGAATCCTACCACCTTATAATACTTTTGCATGCTGTCATACTTCATTATGAGAGTTTATACATTTGACCAAGAGGTTTGTCTGCCATACATTTACCATTACTCATTCATGCGAATTATCCTGGATGCAATTCTTTGTCACACAGCATTAAAAGCTCACAGTGACTGAAAACCCACCAAAAATCATCCAGCAAAGCATTAATGCATTATGTGGATGTGCACAAAGGATACCATATAACTGTGGTTAGAGCCTGTTACTCCTCCCTCATATATAGACTTTGTATTTCATCACTTTAGGCAAAAGTTAAGAGTAAAAGCAAACTGGAAGGAATAGTTTGGCATTTTGGGAATCACGCTTTTTGTGTTTTGCGTTTTGCCAACAGTTGAATGAGAAGATTGTTACCAGTCATACTAAACTCAGAGAAAAAGATGAATTCAGATTTTTACATATTAACAAGCAAAATATAATGTGTGAAACAGTGATTGTTAGAGTGTTAGGAGCTGCTTTATGTTACCTATGGCCTAGCGATGCTGTGATACACCGGTATTTGAAATTTAAAAATGAAATATTGATATCAGGTTAATAATGCACATATAATAATAATAACAATAATAATCTAACCTTTATTGATCTCCTTGGGTTCCTTCCTTCTCTGCATTCATCCTATTCAAAGTTAACATTAACTATACATACTAGGAGCAGTGGGCTGCCGTGGTGCAGCGCCCGGGGAGCAGTCAGGGGTTAAGGGTCTTGCTCAAGGGCCCACAGTGGTGGTGACTGGGACAAGCGGTCGCTCTCACTTTCAAACCTCAACCTCTTGCCAGTCCAGGGGACTCGAACCGTCGACCCACAGGTTACAAGTTTGCTTCACAAACCACTAGGACACCACTGCCCCAAATGATATATGTATACAATATTGTGAACTAGAAAAGCACTCCGAGAGCGCAGACCTCCACCAAGCAGCTCATGTCCACCCATTAGGGCTGGTCCGAATGACGAATATCCCAATATTCAGCTCATGCGGGGGGTGGGGAGTGGGGTGGTT
>OMNN01031071.1:0-22620 GCA_900302755.1 Chromis chromis | reverse complement strand
CACTCAAATTATTAGTGCATGGAGGAGGATAACAGTAACCATAGCTACTACTGTATATTGTTCCTATGTTAGAGTATCAACCAGATAGTTACTGGCGCTGGATTATTCACAGTATTATCATGTGTATTATTACTATAGTGGCAATATCTGATGTTTAATGACACCCTTAACACAAAGCTAAGAAAAGTCTGTTTTCTATCTAACTTGAATGACTCTTTATCTCAACAGATTTTTATATGCCTTATGCATGATGTCCGTGATTATGAAACATTTTAAGTGGATATTTTTGTATTTTTGTTAATTAGCATCATTATCCTTGCATCATTATTCATCAAATCATCTGCAGAGCTCCTTTTTCTATCTCTCAGTTAAGAAGATTGAAGAAGATTAATTTTAATCTCGGAATGCAAACAAGCACAGCCTCGTATTATAGCGTAAAGGTCAAACTGATTGGAATGTGACAGGAAATAACCCACATAGGCAAGCTCAGTGATATTACGGAAATCATTCTGAAATGTAAATGCCAGAAAAAGAAATGAAATCATCTCTGGAGACAAATGTGAAAGTGAAAAGAAAATTCAACTCGTGCATGCCTGGTTTGGCTGAGATACCAAGAGTCACACTTTTATCTTTCCTTGATGTTTATTTACAGAAGAGAAGTTTTCACAGTTGCTGTGAGCTTTGACATTTTCACATATGGTAACACAGTGGAAATATTTCTACAAACCACAAGTACTACCTATCCTGTGACTGATTCCTCTGAACAAGCAATGTTTCTATCACAAATCATGGCCACAGTCGCCGTGACTAACACTGAGTAATCCATCTGCCGTTTTACAGACTAAGAAAATTGCACTTCTAGAAATGTAAAGATGACAGTCCAAAGTTGCTCATGGCCCAAGAAGAAGTGCTAATCTATTAAGTGCTCCTACAATTTGCTCCTACAGTAGCATCTATGATGGATGAGGTCTTGCTCGGCACACAAATTACAGAGGTGTCTGAGTAGCTGCAGAGCGTCGCTGGTGGCACAAGACCACAGAGTTTGAGTCTGTGCTTACACATTCTGGGAAGCAGAAACTGAGCTGGTACACACAAAACTACAGAAGATGTACCACAAAAAGAAGAAGAAGAAAAAAATAGCACAACAATGTGACATCACTGGACAAAGCAGCTCACCATAAAGCACCAGAATGTACAGAGAAAAGCCAGAGAGACAGAAATACACTGAGCGATTTGTACAAAAACAAGATATCTGTGCATAAGTTTCCTTGATTTACTTTCCAGAAGGACAAAAAAGAAATGTTTGACAGCAAATGACATGTATCTGAGTTGGATATGCTGGCATGATCCTCTACAATTTTATGCAAAGATGGGGCACCTGAGTAGAGAAGAGACCATTATTTCTAGAAATGGCTGTCTGCACTGAGAGGTATGACCTGCCTGGGGAGGGTGTCCCTTTAGCCCTTCTCCATAAGAAATCAAAAACTGACTCCTGCCCCTACATTTTTCTCCTATGATTTTTGCCATCCTTTAAAAAAAGCTTGTTAATACATACTACTGCAGAATAACAACTTTCATTTTGATCACTTCTATCCTCCCCTCTTCCCCTCATTTGTTTAACCCTTCAGTGCAAGACGAGACCATCCAAGTCACTGTAATGAGTAAAAACTCACACTGAGGTAAAACGAAACATCAGTCCCACATTCTATGAAACACTTGGCTCACAAAACAGGATGCTTGCGTTTACATGTTCTACTTGTTACAAAGTGTGCAGTATCAAGAAACTGATCGGAATCAATTCAACGAGTTACCAACATGAGGTATACTGTTTTAATAAAACCCTTACAAAAAGAGGATGAAATAAACACAATTATCAAAGTAAATATCATCTCTACAAAATAAGAGCATGAGTAATTTTCCTCCCAAAAAATCTGATTGTTCTAGCCAACAAAGAGGTGAACGAAAGGAAAAGAAGAGAGTTACATATGTTAAAGAGATAGTGGTTAATAGAGCTCCTATAAGGAGAGTGTACATACTTTATGCTAGAGGCAGGCTTTATGCTGATCCCCATTTCAGATCCTCTGTTAGCTCCACACACCATAATAATCCACTACTGCATTGAGACTAAAAACAAAGGCAACATGACCTGCTTTAAATGAATTATTTGTGGAGAAAATGAATACAAAACTATGTCCAGCTAAGGTTGTACATTAGATTTTGGCAGCTACAATATTATGACATCTAACTCCTTCATCACAGATGTGATTGTGTCGTTGCTTGACTGAATAACATCCAAAAACTGCAACCTTCAGGCACAAATCAACTAATTTTCTAATGTATTAAATGTTCATGAGAACCAAATGCTGAAGTGGTGTAGAGAATTTGCCTTCTCTATTACCGGGCAGAGGAACATCAGAAAATAATATGCACTTTATATTCATTGACAATAGAGGCTGAGAGAATAGCTGCTATGTAAAAGAAGCAAATGGTGTGAAAATGGCCATGTTAGGTGAGAGACAACTTCATAAACTCAATACTCAGAAGATTTCTAATGGATTAACTTTAGTGATTGACAACTTACTCAAAACACTACCTTGATTCACTGTCCTCCTTTCACTTGGTCACAGTCCGAGCAGTTTTGTAAACACCGCAGCTTTAGAATCTGCAAATGCTGTAGTGGTCGGAGGAACTGAACCCATCAGGAACACAGTCTGGGCATTTAGCACTTCTCTTCTTAAGGTAGCATGGCTAGTCATGGCTAACCCTGGACTGAGCGAGGTATGTTGAAGATATCAAACTGGAATGCTTTTAAGAATGCTTCTTTACGGGACTCAGCACATACACGCTTTTGAGAATGGTGAGGATTAACACCAGTAAAGAACAGTATTGGTAAAGAGTAAAAAGAACCTGGGTCAAAAATACACACACGCAGTTTCGGCAGTTTGCTTTAAAGGCCAAATGATCATCAAACCACAGGGCAGAAAGCTTTGGCTGCATCACTCTCTGTACATTGAAATCGTCACCGGATCGATGATGTCACAGCAGGCGCTCTTACTCCCAACAGTGATGTAAACCTGCTCTGACATCACTGATTGAAGCATGGCCACAAATAAAACATACTTGTCGTTGGAGATTGATGAGTTGAGTAGTGCAGCAGCAGTTTTTTTCCCATGTGAGCTCGCTGTTGATTTGCCCTTTATATACCATTTAACGGTGGTTTGCAGAACAGCACAAGCCAGTTAGGGCCACACATTTTTTTTTATAATTACTATATTAAGGGACACAATAAATATTTCTCTGACAGTTGGTAAAATCTAAATTTTCCACTCCTTCCCCGCAAAAAAAATAAAAATCTCCAATTAACATTTGACCGAGGTTTACTGAGAACACATTCACTTCTGTCCATAAATGACTGCTACTGCAGTAAAAAAACAAACAAACAAACATGTCAGTCTTGTTTTGATATTAAGTAAATACATGGCAAGGCTAAAAAATAAGTCTCTTTGAGGTACCAACCATGCATTTTGTTCAGAAAATTAGGGACAATGAAAGTTTTAGAGCACACACAAATATGTTGGTAAGACACAGGTTGAGGATGTTTCACACAAGAACCATTTACATTTCTACTGCTGATGTATTCGAGTTGAGCTGGTGAGATTTTTACAGTTGCATGAAGGTGAGTACAAACATGGGCTATCGTTTCACTGCTGGATGACTGAAAGAAAATCACCTGAGAGAAGATGAGACATATTGAACAACAGGGCTGGACTCAATTGCTCTGCTTAATTTAAAAAAAAGTTGATTTCATTATTATTGTTGGTGTTATTATTATTATTAACTGATCCTAACCTCTGCAAACTTGCAATTGCCATGTCAGTCAGTTTATATCATACTCATAAAAGCAATGCTTGCCCTTTCTTTCCACCACAACAAGTGACATAATGTATAATGTTTCCAGCCTTAATGTATTTTTGTTTTTTGACGTGAAGCACCAAGTAAAATCAAAATGAACCCACAAAAACACACGAAAACACATCCACCATCAGCTACTAATGAGTTACGTCCACATGAGATAGAAGACAAGGTCATAAACTTGTTGACTACTTGGTGACTTTAGCCAGTAAGCTAACTGCTAACTCATTAGCCAACCTAGGTGAGCTAGCACCTGTCAGTGACAAAAACTTTAATTTCTTTCTCCTGTTCAGTTTTGTTCAACCTGGCATTTTGCTTGCCATTGCACACAAATTAGTTAAAACGTTGTCAAAAATGACCAAAGAGAGAAAATAAATCTTTCCAAACTAATGAGTTAGCTAAATGGCTGTTAGCAGTTTAGCTTTGACACTAACAGGATGATAAGTTCATGTAATTTTGAAAATTTATATGTATTTGTCTCCAGGTTCATAACTATTTGGACACCAATGTGTTTGTTTTCACTCTAACAGAGGAAGTTGAATATGGGTGAGAGATGAAAACAACTAATGAGCTACAATAGTTACCTCCATTTTGGACTCTCTTAAAGGTCGGCACAATCAAGGCGGCATGAAATCAGTCAGTGCTAGACTCTTTTTTCTTCTTAAAATATACAGTATGCAGTTATGTGTTAATGTGGGTTTAGAACAACAAAAACTGTTGTAGTAACACTCATTTCCTGCAGGTGACAAAAGTGCCAAATTACAGCAGCTACTTCTTTCCATGCCTACAGTTGGGGCTTCTTTGACCGGAACTTCAAAACTGCAGATGGATGATACTGGGTGCTTCACATCAAAGCTGCTGGGTGTTCATACTTTTGGTAAGGTACAGAATGTTTTAGGGAAACAATGAACTAGAGAGACATAACTTCCTGTTTTGACATAACGCAAGAACATACAGTCAGTGTCGGACGATTATTTCTGCAAATGCTAAAAAGGCTGTAAAATCAGACAGGTTCAGAAAAAGATCTGAAAAAGGTGCTAGTTACATAAAACTAATAAAACCACACTGGAAACCATCCTGAAAAGAAATGAGGTAGTGCTGTTGACAAGGAGTAGGGATGCACCAGTTCCTCCTTTTACGCTGCCTAAACCAATACTGACTCTGTTTCATGTATTAATTGATTATGTATGAGGAGAAATCTAATACGTTTAAAGTAAAGAAGATACATGCAAAAATTTCCAAGTCAGACTTTTTGATTTCTGACATTGCTCTGGTAGCAGAGGAAAAAAATTGTGAACATTTTCTAATACAGATGGGATCAGATCGACTTAAAAGTTCAATTTCCCTTTGGCAAGCATTTTACAAAAAACTACTATGAGTTAAAAATGGGCTCCAACTAATGGCACAGTATCTTGATGACAGTGTGGACATGGTGCATCCCTAACTAGGAGCAGAAAAAGGAGAGTGGTGTCTACAGATGGATTGTTGCAACATCTCCTCTAGTTCTCCCACCAACATAATTAAACCAATACTAAAATCAACACGTGAATACTTTGATTCCAAAATGAGATATCCACCATCTATAAAAGAGGAAGAAACAAACACCGTTTACTGTTCAATTGAGTGTCCTTGGTTTACAAAATCACACCACCTGGATATATGGCATTTTGGAAAAGAATACTTCACATGTACCAAATCTGTATACTCCATATCTTTTTACATTTTCAGTGTTTTTTTTTTTTATCCTTCATGTTGACATGTTTTGTAACTGTACTGAATATAATCATATATAGAAATATACAGAGGTTATAAACGCACCTAGAATAATTAGGCACCTGAGACCCCCACACTCCAGTCAGGAAATGAGTGTGAATGTGTGTTTATGCATGACTGCTTGAATTTGTGTAAGCTATGATTTTAGCTTTCTTTGTGTGTTTCAGTGTGTGTCTGTGTATGTGTGTGTGTGTGGACCCTGAGACAGCAGGAGGCTGGAGAGAAACACAGGTGGTCTGCACTCTCAGAGTGTGCAGGTACTCTTTAAGGCTTATTCCTCAGTGCCACAGTAAAGTAGCATCCACACAATGAAGCCCGGGAAGACCCTCCGCTTCCAATCCTCCCATCGACGATGATAGCCTGTTGAAGTGCTCACTCACTCAGGGAACGTTCCTGGCTTTTTCTCATTCCTGAGTGGAGCAGAGCCATGTGCGACACAGTGGGAATAGCCTCCTCCAATCCACTTCCATCTGCTTGGTTAAGTTAAAAATTTTCTTTTCTTTCCTATGGACAGGAAAGATACCCAGAGGAAAGTATGGTTGCAATGCTAGAGAATGCATACCCATATACAGTACTCTACCACTAAAAAATATACTGTATATGTATACCGTATATACATACGTATGAAACAATGGATTCAAAGTACCTATAAAACTTTGCAAAGAAGAGAAAGAAATCCAATAATGAGGTGCATAAAATAATCCTTAGGGATTCTTCCTGGGTACATAAAAGAAAGTCAGTCTATGTGTGGCTGATGCCCTACATGCAGAGGCTATGGGCACAGATAACTGTGTGCTGCTGAGGTAGAGTGGACAAGGCCGGAGCTGACAAAGGGGGCAGGGGACAGTCCAGCAGAGATGGCCTTCCCCGGTGCTGAAGGGCAGTGTCTGGAGTCCCCGTTTTCCAGATGCTCTGACCTCAGCACAGACCTCACAGTCTTAGGCGAGTGAAAGCCATTGGTTAGCCCCATGTCCTGCTGTGGCTCCATGTCCACAGCCGGCTGGTGTCCTTTACCTTCGATCTCCCCGTTGTGATTAGCCACCAACTTTATTGAAGGATGACTCGAGGACCTTTGGGCCAGTGATAGTGTTTTTAGAGGCTCCTCCTCTGCTGGCGGACTTGCCAGGAGAGGAGGAGAATATGTGTCCTCTGATAATGAGGGTCCCCTGGTGGTGTTAGAATCCTTCTCCCGCTCACTGCCCTCCTCCTCTTTCTGCCTTCCAGGATCTGACAGCTCAGAGTGAACAATGACTTCTGCCTCGACCTGGTTACTGCACAGGGACGTACACAGGCGGTCTTCTAAGCCCTGCAACAAAACAGTGTCACTGTTAGTTGTTTTTCTATTAGTTTATCTAGCCGAGCAACTCTGAGTCTATTATAGTTCCTCTGTACACATCCCAAGGGCATGTGCATGTGTAGGGAATTAATGTTTTATCTACTTTTATGTGAGCCTCAACTGTTACTGTGTCCATTTAACTAGCTTATGGCTGCAGTAGCAAGTGTTACTTCTAGGGCCAAGGAGCACATACTTCACTTAATACATTAAGTATTAATACTAGGACCAACAAGCTCTGCCCTTCAATACAAGAACAGTTTTTACTTCTGTATCTACGACAATAGGTGGATAATCTAATTTTTAGCATGTGACATGCAACTTTAGCCTTAGTCTAGGCCAATCTCATATATGTAGGCATCCAATGCATATTTAATACCACATTTATAGTATTCATGCTCTATGCCAGTCAGCTGCAGACATTAAAAAGTCAATTCTTGGAGCTAAATTTAATCTAGCTTTAGCTGATATCTGCAAGCGACACCTGTCACATCAGGCAGCAGAATCAATGTTCACCAGCCAGAAATGAGATGTTGCTTTTGTTTCTTTCCAAAATCAGGTATTTTATTTTAACAAGACTTAATTACAGTGGTTAATCTGCCATTGTTTAGTTCTAAATTGCATTGACTATAGGTGGTGGGACTTTAGCCAGGGATGCTAACGCTTAAAACTGTTTGTCAGAGACTGGCTGACAGCTACAACAGTTCATGTAGGTTGTTGTATTATGTTTCTTCAATTACCGTGCCGTTATCTGTAATTAGCATGTTGAGAGCTCCATTAATGAGTGCTGGAGAGTCTTCTGTTATGGTGTCTCTGTATCTAGTGATTCTGTTGGCCCAGTTATGGCTCACTGAGCCGTTCCAAGCAGCCTGCAACATGAACAACACAGTGAAAGCATCAAAATTAGCACTATTATCCCTCTATCAACACGTGAAAATGACAACAGAAAAACACAGAGAACACCCAAGGCCCATCTGGAAATGAGCTTTCCCCTTGCAGGTTTCAACCTTGGGTTCAGGTGCAGGGCCATCCTCCCCTTCCCTTGGATTAGCACTTGCCATCAGACTCTGTTCCTCTGGGGCCTCTGCTGGCGGCGGACCAGACTCTTGGCTGCCGGGGGGCATCAATGTCTCCAGCTCATGACTATCGCTGCACTCTGGCACGGTGGAGGGAACGGGGCAGCCTCCTCTCCTGTACTGAGGCGTCATAGCTGTGGAGTCCAGAGCTCTCGATATGTCCCTATTTACAGCAGTGATGAGAGGGGTAGAAAAGAAGATGTAAAAGACTGAATAATATGCAGGTAGCTTTTTGTTGGTAAAATTACAGTCGTCTTAATAAGAAGTGAAATAGATAAGAAGAAGTGCATAGCTACTGTACGAGTACTGATGCTCTACAGTTAATATACCTGGATTTGCTGTTCCGAAAACTGAAACACATGCAAAGGAGGATGCATATCAGTCCGAGACACACACCGACTATGATGCCTGTCACTGCATGGATGTCCAGCTCTGTTAAAATGTCAGACAACATGGGAAAAGAGAGAAAAAATGTACAACAGGCAGAAATGTAGCCAATCCCATATATATCTATATATATACCATATTGATTTTGATAGTCTATCCTAAAAAAAAAGGAATTATAAAAACACATCAAGACTGAAATACTATTTGGCACATGTTTGATGTAAATGGTACACGAGTATTGAGTGATTTCTTCATGTAAAGCAAGGTTACAGAAGCAAAGAGGTACAAGGCAGCATTGAACTAGGAAGAGTCAGGCCTTCATTGATATTCATTTATGCTGGGTATCTTTGGCAGTCTGGATTAGGAGAGGAGAGGAAACAGATGGCAGGAGATCTCACCCACCCACCAGCCACCTCAGTCCCATTCACACTGCATACTGGCAACACTATTACAGCCCATGTGAACAAAATAAACCTGTTACTCTGCCTTTTTATTAGGAGTTTTGGTTTTTTGTCAAGAAAAAAAAAGAAAAAGAAACACTGCATTTGACTGCTTCTTGCACTGGAAAAAGTACTTTATCTCTAATTACAATATTCACAAAGTACACAATATCCACCTTAGGTGCAAAGTGACAGAGATAAAAACAGAGAGACAAAGATAAAATGACTAAATGCTTCACACTTCTACTAAAGTCCTGCTGTGTTTAAAGACAAATTGGGCATTTAGTCATTACAGGTATAACTAAAATGCTGACTGACTGAATGTAAAGAAGTGCGTTGTGAAATTGCAAGCTTGAACAAAAAGTGACATGAGAGTAAAGAAACTGCTTTTCACAGCAAATTCTACTGTGTACACAGAACAGTATTTCAAAGATCTCACTTGGGGGTCGCTGATGAGGCCACCCCCTTTTATATCCACACTTTAATATTATCCTCAAAATGCGGATTAGGGTAACAGAAATAACAACATCATGCAGAGGTACGCTTTTCTCTGCTTGCAGGAACAAACAGCACACTTTAATTGGAAGGACTGTGAAAAATGTTGAAACAAAGACATAGGATTGCTAGTTTGTTCAGTTTGCTATGTATGCAAAATAATAAGAATTACTGTCAAAGTCACGGTACTTACAATGCTAAGCATAATGAAAATTTAGCATCAATAAGAGCATTTCACTTAACAGACAAAAGAAATACTGAAATAACAGCTTTAATAATATTACTATTAATTTAACTGACAATAATTTGCTTGTCTTAGTGTATTTGTACAATTGTAGCCCTCAGCCACAGAAATGCCTCTTTGTTTTATCAATTCCTAATTCAGAATGTTGAATCCTTACAGCCTCCTGACATTGAGAGTGCAACCTCCCTCTTCCTCACTGCCAGTATTTCTCATTTCCATTCACACATTTTTAACCGTGACTATGTTTCCACGTTATATAAACTGATTCCTGGTAAATGTTGATCTTGAAATATTTTTTTTATGTCTGTCTGTTAGATTTGGTAAATTTTAACATTTATTTTTGTTGTCAACAATGTTTTACTACAACAGTTTATTGAAAATATTGCATAATACTACTATTAGTGTCCTTAAAACTACTTTTACTTCTTTCCCTATCATTACTGATGCTTAAATATGGTCTACATGTCCCATACCATATTTCTGAAGAGGAGTGTGGACATCCTTTATAGGTGAATAAGGCCCAGGCCCCAGCTCAGTAGACGCCCCCAGCTTAAAAAAGTAATGAGTGCCACTGGACAAACCCTGGACCTCCACACTGGTAATGCTCCCTGAGAAACACAGTAAGAGAGATAATCCATCATTAGTTATATAGTTTAAATTATGCCAATAATCGTATGCAACTTAAAAGAGAGATATTAACACAAATTATAGAGGCAAAAGGGAATGCACAATTTAAATATCAATCAACATGTTTTTCATGTAGTCATGTTTTTCATGTAGCCGGAGAACACCCACCATCCTGAGAGAGGTTTTTCCACAAGTGCTCAGGCTCGCTGAGATTGCCACTGTACAAAATCTTGTAACCGATGATGATACCGTTAGGCTCCAGCGGAGGGCGCCAGCTAACCAGCACAGAGGAGGAGTCCAGAGCACTCAGCTGCAGCTCCTCCGGAGGTGTGGAGGGCCCTGAAGGGGAAAGGAAGAGCGGGTCAGTAATTAGAGCCCAGAAATGAGGCCTCACAGCTGGGGAATGTATATTGTCTTGGTGGGGGATTTGACATGTTGTGTGACAACCATCTGTGTCCTCATGTCCCTGCCACCTGGGTACAGGAGAGAGGACACACGCGGGGCATTGGGGGAATGGGCTGGGGCTCAGGTGATGACACATAGTGGTGGAGAGTGTGACGGGGTGATTGGTGGTAATAATGTCATTAAGAGTGGCCCACTCAGCACCCACCACCCTCAACTCAGTGACAAGATGGAGTTGTTGATCAACACGAGCGCCACTACTACACCTGGGGGTTTCATTCCAGCTAGTTATCAGCCATTGTTGCCAACCGCTAATTCCCATGTTCATTGGCCAGTGGCCAGTCAACACACTCATATGCACATGAGTGAGCACACATTCGCTTGCATGCACAGACGCACTCAAGCACTCCTTCATGTGCATATGCTGCACCACTCGAGGAGTCCAGATAGCAAAAATAGAACACCTTTACGTTGCTTGCTGGAGAACAAGATTGATATAATTAAATAAAACTGGCATAATCCACCCTTTGTGTGCAGCTAATCAGCTAAAAGGTTCTAGAAACATGAATGTGCACTTGAAGAATAAAGTGAAATAATATATTTACAAGGAGCTAATAATAGCAGACACAATAACAAAAAACTAATGTGTGACATATTTTAAGACTACTCAGAGGGGACAGACATAGAACTACATTTTGAGCTGAATGAATATGAAATAACCTGAAATACAAGCTCTTACTATTTCCTTTAACCACTGTTCAAAAACTAAATGTGCACTGACCCTGTATTCTCCTTGTCTTCAAGAGGCACATTCCCACACATATCTACACCTGGTAGCTGTCCAATAAAACTGCACTTTTCTTTTTTTTGGCATGGTGTAGTTCTTCCTGAGCCGTTAAGGTTAAGTGACTTGCTCAAGGGAAATGCATTGGTTGTCAAGGAAAAGAGTGATTTCTCTTTTCTTATAATAATGATAAAAGACTTGAAGTGCACACTTCAAGTGAATTCTCTAACTCTACATGAGTCAGAACACTCACACCCACTGTGGATATACTGCTGATTACTTGTAATCAACAGAATACCTAAAACCTGCAGGGAAATCTCAGTGGAGACTCACGGTCAGACAGAGTGGACTCCTCCACGGTGCCACTGAAGGGTCCTACCACGTCCACTCCATTAGACTGCACTGCCAGCTCATATCGGGTGAAGGGCCTCAGTGCCCCGAGCAGTATCTCCTGCGCAGAACTGCAACATACAAGCATGGGAAAGGTTTTAATTTTTGTGGTGACAGAAAAAGATAACTGTGAAACATAGTATATAATATAGTGCAGCATACTGTATACGTATTTGGTTTTTATAACCTGCTCTGCTAAAATATACATTATCCTTATATTGTTACCTCTTCTTGCATTAACGCTTGATAATCATTTGTTCTATTATGCCACTGGAGCATTTTTATATATGATACACTATGACATTCTCTACCCAGAAAAGTGAAGACAAGAGGAATTTAGAGCACATTTTAATGACATGAAGTATTAGTTCCAATATAAGTGCACAAATTGAGATCAGTGTAGCAACAATATTACCTGCTGGTTGTTGATGCCTCTTGAGACATTTTCATTATGGTAAATAATGGAGCTACTCACACCTTTCAAAATATAAAAACTACTTTATTTGGTGTTGTACAGAAAACTATTTTCATGTAAATAAATGAGACCAAGAGGCTATTCACTAGAAAGGAAGTTAAAAAAGATATATAAAAGTCATTTTTAATGGAGCCACTAATTGAGTGGCAGCTGCTTGAGTGGACTCAACAAAACAGGGAAGGGAAGACAGGAACATTTCTTTATAGTGACCGATTTAATCGGAACAATATCACATCTCTAGGAGCAATATGATATAATTTCCGAAAGATGTTTATTGAGCTTAGAGTGTATCATTATAGGAGAAAGCACTGATACAAAAACAGTTATCCAGGATGCAGTATTGTACAGATGTTGACAATGAACTTTATTAAATGTTGTGCCATCCAGGGCCACTATCTCTTATATATTACAGACATGATTAAGTTTCAGATACGTTGCCTGATGTGTTCTGACCTGGTGTGATAGGAGACCAGCGATGCATTGGTGGTTCCTGCCGGGCTGCAGCGCACCGTGTAGTTGATGATGCGCACGTTGCTGAACCGTGGTTTCTCCCAGCGCAGCCAGATAGACGTGGAGCTGTTGGCCGTGGCTTGGATGCTGCTTGGCGGCAATGGAGGGGGTCGTAAGGGCAGCAGCAAAGCTTTAACACACAAGTATATGTTACTTTCCTTGTATCTTGGAAAATGTGTTTACATTATTTCATTATCATTATCATTATTATCACTTCTCACTCCATTAAAGTGACAGAGGTTAAGATGTAAACATGTGTTACATTCACTTAATTATTCATTCATTTATGCATCCACACATGCATAAAGAAGTCTTACTTCTGTTATGCGCCTTGTCTGTCCTTCCCTTCCACACTGCAGCTGCTCCATCTATCTGCTTGTTGACTGCCCAAACCCTCACCTCATACTGCCGGTCAGGGACTGACACAAACACAAACAAACAAAGACAGTGGGAGACAGAATGACTTTCTGACTGCAGTCAGATAGAGGCCTCTTCAGATGCTGTACTTGTATTCTGAAAACCACAAATAGCAAATGTACTACTACCTGCAACCAAATGCTTTGACTTGAGAGACTTTTGAATGAAACGTTGAACCATTCATTTTTATTTTACTGACAGGTTTCTCTCCTTTATTTTTCAAAATTGCTGTAATACACCACTATCTGCCAAGGACAGTTATACTTTAACTGTGTCAAAAAAAAAGGATGACTCGTTTCTAAAGCGTGGTAGGCATCTTTTAAAAATGTAGATAAAAGCAAGGTTAGAAAAGCATGGGCAGAGTGCGTTGTCATTACATTTGGAGGTTTCTCTTGTCAACAACTTACCCAGTCCAGTGAGCAGATGATACCTTGCCTTCTTACGCAGCCTAATGGTGTGGGTCTGTGTGGTCCTTTCCCCGTTGGCAGATTCGTCAACCTCCACCTCTCGACAGGACAGCTTGTAACCAGAGACCAGTGTGTGATTGGGCGAGGGATGCCATGTCACATTGAGTGTGCTCACTCTGGCTCTGACTTTCAGCTCAGTCGGAGCAAAGATCACTGGAAAAGATTGTGAAAGGAAAATTTATTCTAACCGCCAGACTCTCAGTCCAGCTATACATGACCCGATGACAAGTGTTACATTAAGTGAGGTACTCCCAGAGGAGGGAGCAGAGCCGTTGAAGATTGAGTGTAAAAAAAATAAAATTAAAGCTACATTTTTCAAAGATATGCTGCTTTGTCATGCACACGTGTGCATCTAATAGCTTTATTTTGCTGCAATGGGTCTGAGGTAAATCTCGATGATAAGCGCTATGTGATGACATATGTTGTAAATATGCGCTATATAAATAAAATTGAATTGGAATTAAATAAAAAAAGGTCTATGAATCTTATATATTTGAGAACAATGAAGAAATCAAAGAATTGAGATAACAGAGAGGCTATCACTATACAGGTGAGTGATGTCTATTCAGAAAGCAACACAAAACACTTGAAAATAAATGAAAAAAGTTATGGTCTTCATGTTTATTGTGTTCAACAACTGTAGAGTAATGTGTCTTTTGTATCATACTGTGAAGTGCAACCTGTATTTTCCATTCTTAACAACAACCACCATCACTTTATATTCTACACTTATCAGCACAGCAACAGAAGTGGAAAGCACTGATCATCTTGTTACAATTCAGCGTTCAAGTGGCAACTACACAATATAGGACAGGTGGTGTTCTTAATGTGGCTGACGGGTGTATATGACTAAATATTCTATATCTACTAGGTGACTAAATGGTCAATTAAAAAAAAGAAATTAATATCTCAAAAGCTTTAACATATAAAAGATGTTATGTTCCCTGTCTGGGTTTTAGTTTTTAAAATTCCATGTCATTACTACATGACCAGTGGGAGCCCTGAATAAAACAATTTACAATTTCTATACATTTTCTGTCACTGCTTAATCCTCTGTAGGGTGGCCAGTATATCACAGGGCCACACAAAGAGACAGAGAACCAAGCACACTCACATCACACCTAAAAACAATTTAGAATCACCATTTAACCTCAGCATGTTTTTGGACTGTGGGAGGAAGCCGGAGAACCTGGTGAGAACCCACGCAGGAACAGGGAGAACATGCAAACTCCACACAGAAAGACCCCAGGCTGAGATTCGAACCCAAGCCCTTTAAGCTGTGAAGCAGTAGTGCTAACCCAGAACAGGAATTCTCAGGAATAAACCAATGCAAAATGAGTCCTGTGTAGTGTCCTCCTTACCCATGCTGTGGTCGCTGTGGTTGTAGTGGGCTAATGTTTGGTGCTGGGCCCACTCAGAGGGAACGCCAAAGCCAACGCCGGTTCCAGCTGCTATCCTCAGTCGGTAAGCCTGGTTGGGCTGCAGCTCTCTCAGTGTAAACTGCGTCTCATTTCCCCCCACCTCCACTGAGAACACAGCATCCACTGTGGCAACACACAACACACACATCTAAGCATGCATATCTACTAACGAGGTTTCTATTTTTTCTGATGTTCTGAATGCTTTTTTAAGAGAAAACGCACAGCTGTATTCATTCTTGGAAATGATGATTCAGCATATAATTTGTATTATAAGTGTTCCATTTCTGTGCTAACTCATGTACAGTACTGTCTGACAGGTACAACCTGTTGTGAAAAAAAGCTCCACTGAGAGTGAGCTTGAAATCCCAGTGCATTCTGGAGAGGGAAGCACTCAGAATAAACTGTTCTGATGTGCACTTGTGCATTCTATAAATTAAATTAACCCTTTTATACCTGTTTTTGAACTCTGCACTCTTATACCGTTATGCACTGTTTTTAGAAATATAACAGAAATGTGAACAAAACAATGGCAGTAAAGATTCCTCCGCTGTGCCTCCAACACACCTAACTTACCTTTTTAATGTATACATACTAAGGAAAGAACTCATGATAGAAAAACGGAGACAAAACAGTATAAAAACTCCAACTGCGAAAACAGCAAAGCAAACAATGCTATGCTGTCATGCATTCAGGTAGAGTAAAGTACATTGTTGATCCTTGTCCTTTTTCTCTCCACTTATGCCAAGGCTAACATTTCCTGAAGTAGTCTCAGCATGTCATAAAAATGTTTTTCACTTGTTGTCACTCATGGCCAGCAGGGGTTACTCACCCTGATCCAAAGCGCTGTACTCAATGCGGTAGCGGGTAACAGCTCCACGACTATGCTGCGAGGATAATGGATGCCACATCAGCCTGATGTCTGTGGGGGAAGTGCTGGCTATAGACAGCTGAGGAGGTGCACTTGGCACTAGAGGAATGAATAAAAGAACATACTAAGCTGTCTGATGATGCACATTCAAGGCCTTTCTTATAGACTTCAGTGTTAGAAACTTTAAAGGACAAAATCAGTGCTTTCTTAAAGAATTATCAAATGGTTGCTGCATTTATGTGGTGATTCTAAAATCAAATCAAATGTGAACTCTCAATCAGATTTTGAACCTGGAAGCAAAAATGCTCAGTTGAGTCTCCAGTGAGCTACGTCCACTCCTTTTTATATGACTACACTGATACTGGTGATTCATAGGCTCTCAAAAGTGATAAAGAGTTACAAGGTAAAAATGTATTCTCTGTGGGTCAGTGATAAATCCCAGCCTGGCCTTATTTTACCCGAGCGGCCTTATTTCATCTCTGTAGCCTTATTTTACCTGCATACTACTTTGATTACTCACCATCTTCCAGCATCTCTACAGTAACAGGCAGGGATGGGCGGCTGGCACCCATGGGAGAGTAAGCCACCACAAAGAATGTGTAGGCAGTATGAGGGAGAAGCTCTTTGACGAGATACTCTGTGGTGTCATTGTTCATCGCAAATTGATACTCCACATTATCGGAGCCTGAAAAGGAAAAAAAATTCAAATCAAATACTTTTTTTTTTTTTCGATAATGTGAGTACACTTACCATATGGCCACACACACACTCACACACACACACACCGACTAATAAAAGAGACACACCTGCAGCACGCTGGCAGTGCAAAGAGTAGCCGATGATTTGGTCTGAGTTGTACTCAGGTTTCTCCCATGTGAGCAGGGCAGTTGTGCTGGAGTAGGGTGTAGCAGACAGGTGGCGAGGAGAGCTGGGCAGACCCTCTCTCACAATGACCGTCAGCTTGGCAGTGGCACAGGCCGTGCCAAGTCCATTGTCCGCTATGCACTGGTAGTAGCCCGCATCCTCCAGAGCCAGCTGGTTGATGAGCAGGACTCCAGGGTTTTGGGTCTTCACCCGTCTAAATGACTTGATCGGCTGGCCGTTCTTCAGCCAGTGCAACACTGGAGGAGGCTCCCCAGAGCTGTTGCACAGAAACCGGGCTGTGTTTCCCCGAGAGAGCGACACCGTCTCTGGGGGCTGAAGAATCACTGGAGGGGCTGGTGGGATTGGGAAACAAGACTTTGAAATATTTTGCATGAGACGGATTTTATAAAGCAAGTAGGTCAAAATTGTGATATGGCTAAAAAAAAAATACATCCTGGCTTTCAGTTTTATCCCCCACTTCTCTTTATACAACACAATACCATCTATCTTCCGACTTTACTTTCTTGGTAAATGCCATATCTCAGAAAGTTCACACCTGCCACTTTTTAACAAAGAGTTTGTGTTAAATGTTTCCAGCTCAAATTAAGATGACTCACGGAATGTCACTTGAAGCTCCTCCAGAGACACTGAAGACATTATAAAACTGCTTTCTCAAACTAAGTAGCGCTGACCCAGGGTGACCAAAATATTGTATTTTTAAACCTGAATAATTTCAAGATGGTAGAACCTAGATAGTTCAGTATCTTAAGTAAGTTTAGTATTTTGTCACTGAGTAGCAGCTGTGATAGTTTTGATTCAGGACACAGTAAAAAATACAAAGTACATTTTTAAGTTATATTCTTGTTGCCCTACATACATTCTCTTTTGAAAAATCACATTTCATTTTATTATCAAAATCTTTCTTTCTTCTTCCTAATCCAATACGATTTCCCAGCGAACCCCAATTATCATGTTGTCGCCATATTATTAGGTGTATGTTTGAACGTTGAGAAAAATATTGCCATTTTAAAAGGGGGTGACTAAAGCTCCTGCCATCCTAAACCTCTGTCAATGTCAATCGTTTCCTTTTGCCATCTTGACATAAAATCTGAATAAACAGCATTTTACACAAGCCACAGAGCATAGTTGGATGTTAACTGCTTAACTGTACCAATTTGTCACCCATCGCAAAAGGACTCAACAAGTAACCATGATCAACTTCTTAACCCCAAAGCAGCCAATATGCATTAAACTGCATTCATTAAAAACAAGTGGCTCATGGCATTATAAAAGAATCAAACTTTTATGTCTAGATAGGAGTAACCTGCAGGACATTCATTCAAAATTTCAATTTCTTTGAAGCTTGTGACAGAGACTACTCTAACAAATGTCTAATCTGTCATTAGATACCAAACATTACCAGACTCTTACCAGGCACATGCAGCTCAGCGGCAGCAATGACAAACTCTCTGGTCTTGGGCTTGTTGGCCCGGCAGACGTAGACGCCGGCATGGTGACGCCTCGTGTCCCTAATCACCAGGTTTGTTGCGAGGACAACCACATCAGTGGAAATGGGCTTTCCGTCTGATCAAAGGAGAAAGCAACAGAGAACATCAGAGGACGGTCCCAGATCATACAGATGGGGAAAAAAAAGGAGAATGGCCTCGAGAAAAGTGGAGATGATTTCTCAGGCTTTCAGATGCCTGAGCAACAGCACAAAGGAGAGAGAAAACACTTGAAACAGCAGGGGATTTGACCTGTAATCACACGGACTGACCAACAGGTGGCTCTGTGACTTTTCAGTCTGGGTTCACTGAGGCTTCTGCATTGGCACACTCCTAAGCTTTGTGTAAAATCATTCACCATTCACTATATAGACCCCTATTTAGTTTGTCCGCCATTTTGAGGAGCAAGTATTTTCTACAGGAAATCTTCATCACCTACAAATTTCACTAAACAACATACTGCGAAACAATGAGCAAGATATGTAAAGTAATCAAGCACCGACTACCACTTTGCAGTTCTCACGACCTGAATAGTTGAGTTCAGTTTTCTTCTAATATATTCCATGTATAGCGAAAGGTTATCTGTGAATGAGTGCATAATTTCAAAAGCAGTACTACACTCCACAAAACTGCAGAGAGGTTGAGAGACAACTTCCACATGACATAATTTCCACCAAGACTTCACAAGTGTGTGGGTGGGTGTGAGCGTGTGTTTACGTGTCAAAGCTGCGGAGGTGTGAATGAATCAATGCGTCAAATCGTCTTACGTAAAGCACAGCCCAATGCACAATAAAACAGCTGAGGAGAGACAGCAGCTGTCAGTGAAACAACAACTTTACTGTTACAGGTAATGCAAATCTGATCCTGACGTTCTGATGTTTGTTCTTTGTACGTGAGAGGCAGATAGAGAGAGGGAAAGAGACACAGATAATGAAAATGTGACAGGTGCAATATAAAAGAAAAACAAATAGGCTGGGGAAGCAGAGAGAGAAAACAGCGAGGAAGAACATTTGTGAGTATTACCTTGTCTGCTCCAGGATACCAGTGGTTTTGGCTGGCCTTGTGCCATACACTCCATCACAGCAGGATGGCCAAGCACGACTGTGGCATTCTGAGGTGGTGCCACTATCACAACTGTGTTCAGGGCTTCAGTGGAGCCTGTTATAACAACAGAAGTATATGCTTTGGTGTTATGGATCAATAAATATGAGCCAAGTTAGTGCTGAACCCACTGACTGAAAGAGAGTTTTGCAGATTTTGCAGCAATCCAGATACTTTATTATTCAATAATGAAGTGAAACAGGAAGAGGAAACACTGATTTTGGACACATTACTAGTTACACAGTGTCAGCAATAGTCTGTCCAAGCATTTTGCGAGCAAACTGGCAGGAAGCATTTCATGCAAAGACTTCAAATGTCAAATTCTAATTGTCATGTATTGCAAAACCCTGAAATGTATCCTATTTGCAATTTAGCTGCAAGAAAGAACAGGATTTATGAAGCTTCTGAAGATGTCTTCAAAAGAATTGTTTGTGACTCAGGGGTAGATGATTTCAACACCACTACAGTGCCTGTAGTTCTGGTACTTCATGTAATCTGGCTTAGGTTTGATAAACTATTACTAAATGGTAGCTGTGGACATGATCCTTCACTAACAGGCATCAGACATACTGTACACATCCAGAAATGAACCATAAACCAAATGGCTGACTGAGGGAAGATGGTTAAACAGAGAAAGGATATGATGCGTCTAAATGATAAAGACACCTAAATGTACAAGATGGACTTTGGGCAGAAGAACAAAAATGAGAAAAAGAGAACACACAAAGAAAAAATGCTTCTGTGGCACCATTAAGTCAGTTAATAGAATGGCCTCAATCCACTGAACTGAGGAACACCTCTCCTCTTCAGTGATAAAGCAGTTATTCAAAGTGTATTGTTTATGAGTTAAAGGGACACTCATTTCATGAGAGTCTATCAGTCCCCATGGTACAGCTGGTGTGAGTGGGCCTTACTTCCCTGCAATTCTGCTCAGCCCACAGCCGCTCATAATGCTAATGATCTCAGGAAAGAGGCCTGGCATTCTGTAAACACATTATAAATTAATCATTGAGATTACATACAGCAAACCTTGGTTATGCATAAGCTTTTAAGTGGGTCAGTCTGCCTTTACCAGGACTGCACTGCAGGGTGCGTCTTCACAGGGGTCTTGTGTGCAGTGTAAAGCAAAAATATGAATAAAATAAGGAAGAAAAAAGGCAAGGAACTGTAGGTTTGGAGACGCTGAATGTTTCACAGTTTCTATTTTCTACTTCCTCTGAAGTTAAGTATGTGATTTGATGACTTTGAGATCAACCTGTCAAAACTTGGCTGTGGGTGTTGAGGTATGCTATTCATAGAAGTGAAAGCAAGTGAAGTGATGGCATTAGATCTGATGCCTGCTTCATGCAGTGACTCCTAATAGAGTCTTAAGTAGTGTCCTTCTTGAGTTCCATGACAGCAGCAAGGCCACTGGGGAAAAAAATGTTTCTTCTTGTCATTGCAGGTGTGGAAATTCTATCTATCTATCTATCTATCTATCTATCTATCTATCTATCTATCTATCTATCTATCTATCTATCTATCTATCTATCTATCTATCTATCTATCTATCTATCTATCTATCTCTATCTATCTGTCTGTCTGTCTGTCTGTCTGTCTCTCTGTCTGTCTGTCTGTCTGTCTGTCTGTCTGTCTGTCTGTCTGTCTGTCTGTCTGTCTGTCTGTCTGTCTGTCTATCTATCTGTGTGTATTGTCATGTTTCTATTTAATTGGGACTAATATCTACAGCAAACTCCCTGAAAGTGGTTGTTCCACTGAGTAAAGAAAAGCTTTACAGTGAAAATGTTAGTTTGCTGAACAAGCCACAGAGGACTACGGTGTCAGGGCTAGATCAGCTCTGTTGGCGTCAGTGGTGAGGACTGCCTCTTGGGGAAAACATGTTCTTCTTCCTCCTCCTCAGTCCAAATACCTTAGAGGTTAAGGTCTTACATCTGTTTTTTTCTTCCTTCTTATGCTTTTCTTCTATCATTTTTCCTTTTTGTTCTTCTCCCACTCACTGTAGTCTTTGTCTGTATGGCTGAAGCTATTTTGTAGATTTGCCACTTCTGTGAATGTATCGCTATGGATGTTATTGTATGCCAGACAATGTGTGTGTTGTGGGTCTTTGAATGCCAGGCATTGAATTGTGACAAAGCATTTGTGTGTGGACTGTGCATGTAAGAGCGCATGAGTGAGGGTGTTCACTGTGGAAGTTTGTAGCCCTTTTCTAATTATTTTTTCAATTTTACTTTCTAATTATTTCTTTTATTGATGATTTTGTTATAAACCAACATTTCAGTCATGACAATACTGATGTCTCTCTAAACCAAAATGTGTCAAAATGTCTTTATTCTTATTACAGGGACACATCAAACTACTCAATATGCAATACTCACAGACAATCACGCATAAACTCCACATTTTTATGTTTCATTGTGTTCATTCACCTTCTCCAGTGTCACACACACACACACACACACACACACACACAGACACACACAGACACACACAGACACAGACACACAGACACACACACGCACACAGATATTGATCCGTCACCGCCTTGTTTGTTCGAGCTGCTGCTGCTGGAGGTTCACCTCTGCTCTGACTGACGCATGCGCACAACCTCGCTCCTCCTCTCCAGCGGTCCCCATGGTAACGCACAGGGTAGAGCAGCTTAGCAACACGGAGGCAGAGAGGCAGCATCCCTGGTCCAGACAGAGAGGCAGCAGCGAGAGGACAACAGCTGAATCTGCTGTAAGTGGCATATTTGACCCCAAACTACCGCTTCGGTGGTTGTTACAGGAGGTCACACTGAGGCTGGAGTTAATAACTAGGAGACATCGTGATTGTGTCCTACAGTCTTCCTACATGCTGCCGTACGGAGTGATGCTGCTCTCAGGAAAGCATCTCTCATAGGCAGGTTTGTGCACGGCAGCCCTCTCTGAACCGTAATCTTCTCCCATCTGTCTTCACAGTCACAATGAAGTTCGTGGTAGTTCTCGTCGGAGCGGGCACTCTGGCCTTCCTCGGGGCGGCCATCTGCATCATCGCCAGCGTTTATCCCCGAAAACGCGCCGCGCCTCTCAGCGACAACGGCACCCTGGCATCGGAGACGCTCCTGGAGCCCCTGGAGCCGGATTCGGTGGC
>OMNN01031067.1:0-21347 GCA_900302755.1 Chromis chromis | reverse complement strand
CAGTAAAATGTTTTTTTTTAAAAATCAATATATAATTATTTAATTCTTCAGTATTTTAATTACTTGGGTAAATTCACACCATAAATAATATTTTTGGGTCTTAGACTTAATATTTATTATAATCGGGTAAAGATGTACTTTATCTAATAATTTTTATACTATTTTAATCCTAAATATCTAAATGACTCTGGTAAATTCACACCATAAATAAAACAGTAGGGTAGAGTGTAAACTTTTTAGGTTATTTTGTGACCTCAATTATTTTTCTATTGGAAAGTACTTAGTGCAATAATTGTTGTTTTGAATGTGATATATAAATAACAATGATTTGACTTGTCTTAAAAAGATAAAACACAAAACATAGCAGAATAACATTAAATTAAATATATCAAAAACTGTACAAACAAGTTGAAGTGCACATAAATTTGAATTATAATTCAATCTGCGGAAAAAGACAAAAGACAAAAAGTAGATAGTGTAGACTATAAAATTGAAATAAACAAAATGAAGTGAATTAAAGTGCAGACAAGTTTAATAAAAGCACAAGCAGTTGAGACACAGCCTAGTGGACAAACTCACATCTATTTTTATGAGTGAGAACTTTATACTTTCCTTTCATTTCCATCCTTTAGCACAAATTAGTGTTTTGTCTGTGCTGGCTGTCTATGCGTTTTTATGTGTTTATGCGCATCCAGCGCGCAGGAACAACCCCAGTGAACACCAGGGAAAACTGACAAGGGATTGCCAAATCATTTCCTTGCCTGGGAATGACGTCCCTGCTGCACATTCCAGTTATATTTAGAGCCTATATATAGTGGAGTCGCCCTCTAGGCTTTGTTGACTGTGCAGCAGGCAGGAGCAGAGGCAGAGCTGGGAGAAGAGCTGACACTATGTGACCTATATAGTCCAAATATTACATGAGATCATTAAAGTGTGAATGTGAATTACCCTGTCTGGTTTCATTATTACATTTATTAATAAAACATGTAATAAAACCTGCACATACACAAGTTAATAATAGATCCAAGCTATTAGGGCTTATGTAAATCCCCTTGTATAAATAGAAGCTGTCTGAAACAGCAATCATGTGCACATAAATGGTAAAAATCCAGTGTATTACAGGTGTTATTGCGACACACACAGTGGAGTGATATGCCCCAGACCGGTTGAAATCCCCAGCTATGCTTTCTGGGTAAAGTGCGCCCTGGTATCCGCCCATATTCGCGTAAAGGAGGCCAAACCGAGCAGCTAGGCCGGACGCTGGATCAAATGGAAAGTTCAATCGATTAAATTTGCCCACTTTTCTTTTTGTGTCGTGCATGTTCCCGCTCGCTCCCGAAACGACGTTAGACCGACTTAAATGCGGGCGTTTTGGCGTGAAATAGGAAATGCAGAGATCTTGTGAAACGGGAGGATTATCAGCTTGACTTGTTTGGTCGCTACTTCGGACGCGGAACTCCACTCGCTAAAAGGTAAAACAAATGGATCCGATTATTACATGTGTGGGCCCTTTTAGCGTTTGTTGCAACGTTGTGTTCACTAAGGTGGCAGCCAGGTCACCGTGTCCGCTACGTAAACACCGAACTGTACCGTTATTGTGGAAATATCCATTTTCATTTTTAGTGCAAACTACGCCCAATTGTTAACCTACCGTCTGGCCCTGCAATGCAGACCTATGGGCTAGCCTGTCAATGGCGGCTTCAAAATCTGCACCCTTCCCCTCTGAATGAATGATAAGTGAGTGTGTCCGGGCACACAGGTGCACACAATGCAGAAATAATTGATTTATTTTCGTCCAAAACACGCCAGGTTAGCCCGCGAGTTTAGCTAGTTAGCTTACTTTTGCGGCTGTGGGTGAAGCTCCAATGCTAAGCTAGCTAACAGCACAGCTAGTTTTCACACATTCACACTCCATTCAGGCGACCCTGCGGCCACACAGCAGTGGATTTAAATCAAATTCCTCTCCACTTTTAAGCCAGGTGTTGCTGCCTGCCTGAACAAAACGCTGGGGCTTTATTAGGAAAAAACCCTAGGCTAATTCACACCAGTGGCAAACTAGCTAGAAAGTCGCCTACTATTTAAATGGCTGCTAATCAACCTCCATTAGTCCTCTCACAGTGTTGAAGATTTCTCTAGTGTGATATTGAATATTTCCTAGCTGGCAATAACCTTGTTTAGTGACAAATAAATAAAAAAAAGTTTGATTCACATCCAGCCGGATGATGTCAACAATCATGACTGGCATCTATTTTTTTCCATTTAAATTCCACAACATCATAACTGGCAAATCTACAGCTGACAAACTCACACAAATGAGGGTGTGAAAGTTGAATTTACTTATTAGCTGCATCCTCCTACTACATCCTTGTTTATTTGACATGACAGCCAACTATACATGTACTACAATCAGTCATCAATTTCTACTTTCACTGACTAATAAGCTGAAAAGTGTTCATAAAGACATGTGGCAGACAAAGTGCTGCTGGAGTGATCTCTGACGCTGTCAGTTGTCTTATCTGCTCAGGTAAAGATAAGGCAGTTTCCTGGGGTGTAAATCACAGACTGTGTTGGGTTTTAGTACATTACACACAGTTGATCATTTCAGGGAGCATTGAAAAGTGTTGTGAACACAAACAAGAGCACCTTTGTTGGCCAAATACCTATCAAACCACATTCTGGTTTTTGTTTGTCTAGACATGGCCATAATAGTCAGTGCAGCTCCTCCCTGACTACAGGCTGTGCAGAGCTGCGAGCAGTTTGTACTGTAACTTCTGAAAAGGCCAGCTGCCACTATTGATGGGTGCTGCTCCACAAAGCAGTCGGACAGCAGAGAGCCTCCCAGTTGCTTGTCAATTTTGGAGCCTTAATGTAACGTCATGGATTTCTGCCTGGGGTTAGTTTCTGTTGTGTGGCTGCTACTCAGAAAAAACCATTGACTTTGTTGCTAGATTTAGACATTTGATTACATACACAGACAATCTTATCTTTATTTCTCTTACCTTATTATCTGATTATTTCTGATGCAAAACCTGTTAATTTTATCTCACAGATGGGGAATAGTTTAATCTCATATTTATAAAGGGATTCTTCAGCATTTGATGTACCTTTTTATGGCTGATAATAATTTAATACTACTTTTCCTGAGTTAAAAGGCATTTCTTCAGAGTTTATATTCCCTCATTGGCACATAATCTCATGCAAATTAACCACCATATTGCATTTGTGATTATTGTAGTTTCCTTCACAAGGTTCTTGTTGCATACTAAAATGGGCATTCTCTAAATGAAAAGCAAAATAAACTTGACGGTGTGAAATCTAATTTTCCAGTGATTCAGCGGTGTTATTAAAAGAATCGTTGAGGGGTTTTTGAATTACTCACTGGAAGTGATGTTCACACATTACCATTTTCACAGTCTGCCAATCCTGAACGTGCAGATTTCCCATTGAGCCGACAGCTCGTCAGACAGAAACAACTAGCAGTAAATGAAGCTAGATTGCAAAATTGTTTAAAGTGGTGATTCAGCGCTCAGAAGAGTTAACCGTCCACAACAGAATCTAACATTTTTAGAGCAGAGAGGTTTAAGCATCTGAGAAATATGCTGTTAAGGCCTTGATGGGTGCCCCAGATGAATGGATGCTGTGTGATCTCACTGTCTGTGGAAACGCCATGTAATAAATGTTCTTTTTTTGGTCTCGCAGGTGAATCATGACAGAATATAAGCTGGTTGTGGTGGGAGCTGGTGGTGTTGGCAAGAGCGCACTTACTATTCAGCTCATCCAGAATCACTTTGTGGATGAATATGACCCCACCATTGAGGTAAGTAGAATTTGTATGTGTGTACATGTATGTGTGAATGTGTGTGCACTGTCTCCATGGTTTTGTGTCCATGTAAAGGTATGGGGGACGCAGAACAAGGAGAAACTCCTCTTAAAAAAGAAAAGGAGTTGCAACAGGTTCTACTGGTTTAAGCTTTAAAAAGACACCAAGCAGGTTTTTAATGACTTTCCATGCATGTTTGCCTGCCTTCTTTCTCAGTGGGCAAACCTATGCAAAGTGAACAGAGTCTCATCATGGTGTCAATCAATTATTAATATGCTGTTGCAGGTTGGAGCGCTGCAATAGATTATTTAAATACCAGGTGGCATCTGGAAGTATGGCAGCTCACAGACAGTAATTATTTGTGTTGAATCAGATTGAGTGTAGCTATCAGTGTGATGAAAAGTTCTGGTATTTTGATACAGTGGAAATGAGGACCTCAGTGTAATTTAAGGTCTGCTGGAAAATGAAATGCCCTACAGCTAGACTAATTAAATAGAGTCCGGTCGCATCTTTGATTAATATCATGTCAATACAATTATTGAAATGGTCATGATGAGACAATGTAAAAAACCAAATCAGTTAAAATTAGTAATATTATTAAATATTATCTACCAAGATTCACTATGCTGAACATTTATATACATTTCTTGTGGATGTTGTGATATTAATAGACCATGTAATTGCTTCACCATGAATACACCTGTGGATTATAAAAATAAACATGAGTAATACAACATGAGTTCTCTATTATACCATAGATGTTTCAAACACACACTAACCTAAATTACCATGTAGGTAAATAATTCTTAAACTCATTTATCTTGGTATTTTATGAAGCAGATATTTGGACACTCAACCCCCTTAATCTCATGGTTCTAATCGTTCTCTGACCTCTTCGCCTTCCAGGACTCCTACAGAAAGCAGGTGGTTATCGATGGAGAGACGTGTCTGCTGGACATCCTGGACACTGCAGGTCAGGAGGAGTACAGCGCCATGAGGGATCAGTACATGAGGACAGGCGAAGGCTTCCTCTGTGTCTTTGCCATCAACAACACCAAGTCCTTTGAGGACATTCACCACTATAGGTGAGCTAAGAAACTAAAAGTCTGCGGACATAGGGCCAAGTGTGAATACAGTGTTTTGCTGAAATCTAAGGTATCACGTTTTGAGATCTCCTAGCGGCTAAAGGCTGTAAGGAAATACCAAAGTAGTCACAATGTCACTGGTTCGATTTCAGATTTTATATATAAGGGTTTGATTGTCACATCCTTGCTACTTCACTACTCTGCACCATGTTGTTCATGGCAGATTACTTTTTTGATATGGGAAGGTGACCTTTTGACATCCTGAATTTGGAAAAAAAAACATCTAGGCAAATTAAATCTGACTGATAATTCAATATCATATTTACTTCTGTTACACATATATTTTTTATTTTAACAGAATTATTTTATTAACATTTTGTAGGTTCTTACGTAACAGAAGTTAATCCAGAATCTGTAACAACATCAAAATGTAAATCAATGTCTAAATCGTTTGCAGCATTTAGCTAAAACTAATAATGTCCTTATTCGTACCAGTGAAAGCTTTCTAACATAGAATTACACAGACATTGAAGTATTACATCAGTTAGATTAAAATCAAATTACATTTCTGTTGTGTCTGTCAATGTCTAGAGAACAGATTAAGCGGGTGAAGGACTCTGAGGACGTCCCCATGGTGTTGGTGGGGAACAAGTGTGACCTCCCGTCCCGGACAGTGGACACCAAGCAGGCTCAGGACTTAGCACGCAGCTACGGCATTCCCTTTATTGAGACCTCAGCCAAAACCAGACAGGTGAGAGTTCAGCCAGGGTCAACTACGTCCTCAAGTTTCCAACAGTTCATTTGTCAAATCTGTCACTAAACTGCCGTAGTCTTTCACTACAGGTCAACTTCACTTTGATGTCAAATTTTATTATTTACGAAAAATTGGGCTCATTGTTATTTTGACACGTGTCCTTGAGGAGGGTTGATAATCTTGGCACTTGGATCACAAGGAATATGATTGAGTCATGTGCTGCTGTTGATTTGTGTCACATCCACGTCTCTAATGGTCTTTTTTATAATAACGTTGCTTGGAAATCTCTCAGGCAGGGCGTTGTGCATCATTAAATCCTCTTTGGTTAATTGAATTTTTATTTATGGGTGATAATGTAATCATTGCATGCTACTTTGTCTTGGATATGTGAAATTACATCATCATTAGGGCCCACCTGCAAAGGATCCCGCATTATAAATAATCAGCAGATCAGTAAATTTGTGTCAAGGAGTCTGCATGAAAGGACAAACTGTCGGTAATTACTCAGGAGGTTAATGATTCTACTTACTGGTTACTGTAACTGGGTGTTGGAAGATTTGTTGTGGTGTCACATCCAATGGTGTGTGCTGTGAGCATGGCCTTAGGTAGCTGGCTGGCTGATGGAGTGATCTGTAAACACATTTTCCTTGTCTCTCTGACCTGGGGTGAATCACGGCTCCTTCTGGTGCGGGGAAATTAATGACACAATGACTTATGGCTTTGTTCACCGAATCCTACTTGAATGTACCAGTAATTCACTGTCCACGCGGTGCTGCTTTTGTTCGGCCAGCAACTGTCACTTCCAACTACTCATCATTTCTCACATTTCAATGATTTCATCTGACTTCTCTAGAAAATCTCTGACATGTACTGCACAATACACAAACTAAGCCACTATTGCATGCACTTCTCCTTAATATTAGGCAGTTGAAGTGATACTCCACCCAAAATATTTTAGAGCCACTTACCCACTGCAGGCCTGGAAGGTGGCTGTTTAAAGCTAATAGTTTGCTTTTAGCGCAGTTAAAATATATTTGAACTGAGGCATTTTTATTAAAAAAATTCAAATAAAATGTCTAAATTCTAAAACCACTGCTGCAGCATAATCCACTTCTTGGCTTCCCAGGTGTATGCTCAGTATGTTGGAGTGATTGTTTTACCAGAATACAGCTAAATACACTGCTTCTATCAGAGCTTCAAAGAGGGCAAAAGTGTAACGCAGAAGCAGTTCTTGTATTTTGGCGTACATTCTTTTTTTTAATGCATTCTTCGGTATTTTTTTTATACTTTGTCACCATTAGAATTCAGTCTAGCCACAGTACCTTTTTATTGAGAAGAGGGAAGCCTTTCCAAGCCTACAGGTGGTGAGTGTTTTGGAGTATCAAGATATGTTGATTATAAGGCAAGGTCAGACATTGCAAGTAGACCCACATCAGACCATCAGTCTGCTTCGCTCATTTGTATTTGTAGTTTATAACACATGCATCCGTACAGTATGTCCCCCCCTGTATTCCTCAGCATTGAGGAAAGTTGTGTCTCATACTGCAGAGAGTGGAAGATGCCTTTTACACTCTGGTACGGGAGATCAGGCTGTACCGGCTCAATAAGCTCAGCAAGGAAGAAAAGACTCCGCGCTGTGTCAAGCTTAAAAAGTGTGTTGTGATGTGAAAGGGGTAAGTGTATGCACCCACCAGCTCTGTGTGTGTGTGTGTGTGTTGTTAGTGGGAATTGTGGAGAAGGCAATGGGAGAAGACACCCAATGAGAGCTGGCGCTTCATATGTTCTCAAAGCTAACCTGCTGGTTTCTGCTGGGGCTGTGGTGAGGCTCTAACAGGAGGCTGGAACAGCTGATGATTTCTTCCTTTTTCAGTGTTTCTGTGTATCGTGGTTGATTATTATTTAAGGCCGTTTTCACACTGGGTTAATTTACTGAGTCTGAACATAACTCTGATTGAGCTGGGCTTGGTATACTTTCATACTTGTGTACTTTTTTTGCAGGGGTACCTTTGCATTGTTTGTTCTCATTACCCTTTGTTTCCATAACGAAATGATGCACATGTATGTATGTTAAGAAAAATGGAGACAAGCAGGTGGACCCACAACCATCAGAATGGGCTAAAAATGTAACAAACAAACTCAAGCATCCACTTTTTTACTACCTAACTGGAGGATTAAAGATAACTTGGTAAGAAGTTGGGGTTGTTTTTTCCTGCTAATACACCAGTAAGGGATTTTCTCTGTCCTGTTTCGTTAAAAATACACAAGAAATACAAAAAATATTACTGAAATGCACACATTTTCCAGTAAGGAAATGTTTTTCCCCCACTGCACAGGGCAGTCACACCACCTCTTCTTCTGGTTGACTTGGCTGCACTCATGTTCAGAAAAGGTGTTCATATGGTCAAAACTCAATGTGAACTATTCTCAGATTCAGACTAAACTACCAGTGTGAAAGTGTCCTAATGTGCTGAAATCAACATGAACAAAGGTGGTTGGTAATCATGTGTGTTTAAAGGAAATCATGGTGGGACTAAATCATATGCTAAATGTTTCCGTGGAGGACGTGTGTTAAGAAACTGGTGAATATGCTCTCAGCAAAAAGAGCATGTGTGTTTGTGGGTGAGAAAGTTTTTCTTGCAGATACAAATCCCTTCGCCTTTGTTCTTTGTTTTCCTGCTGTCTTTGTCACAAACTAAAGTGGCCTCAGGCTTTTTACTCTACAGCTCCTTGCAGATTATTGTCACATTTATTGCACAATCTAAAATGTTAAGGTACTCACACTCACCGCAGAGTGCCGTCAGCAGACACTAGCTGCATTTCCACGGAGCCCATTATTCACCAATAACAAGAATAAGAGCTCAGTGAGAGAATAAAAGCCTCTTTTAAAACACCTCAGTCAGAATAAATTGCCAAATTCAAAAACAAAATCATTCAGATTGAAAGTGGTGGATTTTTTTTATACACTCTATTTCAGGTTTTTACTTTCAGAATATCATGCGTTTGCTCTCTTGACTAAAATCAAAGCTGTTTACCTGCTTTTATTGGTTGCTCAAGAGAGTTTTCCACCACTTTCCTCAGTGGTGCACGTTTCCAGTGGAACCACATTTGAATAATTTATGCTTATTATTTTTTGGGCAATTACCAGACCTGCCTTCTGTTCAAAAACTAACATTTTTTTAAATAAAAATGTTGCTTCAGTACAAACTCACAGAGGTGAACCAGTATTGGTGCCACGGGCTTGAAACAGGTCCATCTTTTTTCATTTATGTAAATAGTTGGCTCGCGTTGGTGGAATGCACACAGATTATTGCAAATGTAAACAGGACAACTTGTTCTCTCATTTAATTTAGCGACCATTTAAACACTTCACATTCAGAAGGAGACTGATTGGCTCATGTGACTGCAGCTACTGTCTGTGTTGCTGTCAGTGGGAACACTGTTGACTTTTGCTCTGAGATACATATTCGATCCATACTTTATTCAGCGGTGTCCCACATAGCCTAAATTGATCTTTGATTTGTGTCACACTGACAGACTGATTGCACATTTAGCGGAAAATTAGTGAAAACCAATATAAAGTGGATATTGACAATATCCCAGATGATATTTGGAGATCTAAGTTTATTTCTGCTTTTATATCAAACAATAACTTCCATATTCTGACAACGCACTCTTTGTTTATTGTTTTTTTTCCAGGGCGTTGATGATGCCTTTTACACATTAGTGCGAGAAATCCGGAAGCATAAGGAGAAGATGAGCAAGGAGGGCAAAAAGAAGAAAAAGAAGTCCAAGACAAAGTGTACACTTATGTGAATAACTACCCCTTTTCAAGACAGACTAAAAAACAAAAAAGAAACTATGTTGAACAGTTCAAGTAATACATTTTGTACATTACACTAAATTATTAGCCTCTTTCTCAATACCCACCATACTGAATACTAAACCTGACCTGAATTTTCTGCCTTTCTGTTATTTGCTACTTTGTCACCAATAAGCTCCTTTTCAGTTTAGTGCCAGTTGCTGACATGTGTTGGTCCAACAGCCTGATGATTTAGATTTTATAGGATAATGATGATTTGGATAATTTTACATAAGTGCAGAGCTGGGAGCTTAATTGCGTCGCAAATCACGTCTGACGAATTATTCATTACCAAGTTTGAGTTAGTTTTCCCTTTGCTTGAAAGGTCATGGCCTGCAAATATTCTGTAATGCCCTTTTTAAGTATGGGATGCCAAAGAATGAATTTTCATCCCGCTCACGTAGACAAAAAGGATATGAAGAAAGGACCAACATTCAGCCAGATGAGATCCAAACGTCCCAGCCACTGTGTAATGTCCCCATCTCTAATGACCTCTAGGTATGACTTAGTTATGTCACTGTTAAGTATGCATGCGAACTCCTACCCTTCTCCGAATGTTTTAACACCCTAATTAGCTATTAATTAATTTGCAATTTATCATTGCTTTGTACTGTGTGGGGAGTGATTTCTTGCCTTCATGAGACGAGATGTTTTTTTTTCTTTCTTTTTGCATGCATTGTGTCCTAGATGACATGGGTATTGCAAACTGACTCTGGTTGATGCATTGAACAGAGCCGGCAACGAGGAACTTGAGTGGACATTATACAGTCTACTTTTTCATGTTTCTAAAGAAAGTCAATATTTGCTTTTGTGAGAGAGAAATCTGCCATTTTTTTTAGAGAATAAATGACAAATTCAAAGATTCATGATGATTTTAACCCATTTTGTAGTAATAAAATGGGACTAACAGCCAGGTTTATGTTGGTTATTTTATGTTGCAGGGATTTATGCCTTGTTTGACTGTACTGGTTAAAATATTCCTGCTTTTCTTTATTCTAAGGCTCAACTGAAGGATAGATTTGATTCATCCTGACAATAATCATTTCATTGCTGTCAGCAAACTCCTCCTAGAGGACTTCACATTAATGCAGAATGTTCAGCTAAATGCTAAAATTGAGGATTCATGAGCGTCCAGTTTCTGGCCATAGAGGTGTCATACCTTGCACATTTCCTAAGCTGTCAGCTTGTTTGCCTGCGACTGGCTAGAAAGCAAAATGCATCTTTTGAGCAGCTGTCAGGAATATTTGCCTTGGTGTGGTGTCACAGAGGTTGTTCAAAATGTTGTCCAAATGGGTTTTCAGATTCTTTCCCATGCTGAGCTTTTTGAAGAGTTTTTGGATTTATTTGCTAAAGTGTTGAAATTGTTTGGTGGCCTGCCTTTCAACAGAAATGATTGTCCAGCAAAATAATTTGTCATCTTCTCCCACAAAACTTGTGTATCGTGGTGATTTAACTGGAACGGATGTCTGTAAATGAGGCTGTAATTGCCATAAAATTGGTTTCTAGAGAAAATTGTCCGAATTTATTTTAAAAAGTCCTAGTTGCTTTCGTGGGTCACCCCATATTTCACCTTTTTCTTTGTATTTACAAACTGTTCGCCTGGGGATTTTTATTTGCCTTTTATCTCTGCATTAGGTGCTACATTTAGACGGTAGGAAGAGCCGAGACCACATTTACTTTGTCCTGCGTGTACTCAAGAGATACACAAAATGCTGTTTTAGGGGAGCAACGATATTCACACAGAGAATCCAGACATGATACGTTTTGCTTTCAGGATTAATGGATTTTGACCCAGTTTATTATTACCTCTTTTTTCATGAAGTAGATAATAACTGTTAATGCAATTTTAATTATGGAACCCTCCTGTTAACAATACTGTTTCAAAAGTAGTTTTACTGTAATGTTTGAAATGTTCCTCTTCCTTTATTGCGTGCCAACAGCTGATTTCTGAAATGTATCATTTATACCTGGATCGTATTTTAACAACCTTTGTATAGTTGTGATACTGAAAGGTGCATATTTTGTAAATTGTGCTTCATTTCGTTGGTGTGTCTAAATGAATGTTGCTTTAATGGAGTTTCACTCCGCTCTGTGTATGTGACTAGAGAGTGTGACTGGGTCCAGGTCTAGGGAAGTGAATGAATGACCACTTTACAACATACCTGTTGTGGGCAGTGTAGAGTGGTGATCTGATCTCAAAATGAGTCTATTTTTTGCCATGAATCTCACCACTCCTATTTAATGTGTAATAAAGAACAAAGTAAAGAGGAACCAAACCTTTTCTTTATTGTCTTCCATTTCTCCTTCTCTTCATAACACTGATTTATTACTGCAGGTTTTCTCTACCACAACACGCCAAGCCACTGGAGAACATGGGAACATAATCATTTCATTGACACTATGTACAATACCATAAATGTCTGACATTAGATTTTCTAAAGGAGGCATGCGATTCATTGTTTTCTTCATTGAAAGTTAAAGATCACATCAATGTTCCCCAGTGGGTGGCACTGTTCACTCACTTTGGCAGACTATTTCTTAGAGACCACAAAATCTATGAAGGGGCTGTTCTTCAGCTGCAAACACTTCCAGACAGAGCCAGCCTGGTTTTAGCTTTTACAAGTCCTGTCCATTTTTAAAAATAAACAGGCACTAAATATATTCATATGAGAAAAATGGCAACCTATCATATTTAATGCTTTTCCAGGTTGATCATCTTTGGTCTAAATGAAGAAGTACCATTATAATTTTACTAACTAAATGGTCAGAGAGTATATATCTTTCAACAGTTTCTAATTGTAAATAAAGCTCTTCTTTCTCACAAACTACACTTAATTACAAGAGCACTAGAATTCCCTAATTACCAAATGTAATGTCAGTCCAGTGCCCTAATTTGACCACAAAACTATCCTGCAAGCAATAATTTTGCAACCAGGTTCGTTCTCAAAATGTGCAACTTTAAATAAACACATTGTGCATTTTGTTTAAGCACATTGTATCCTTGGACACGTGGAACAGCTTCAGTTTCAACATGATCAACTGTTAACGTGGTTATTCAAGAATGAAATATGTTCAGTGCAGCTATACAATACCTTATTAGCCAGATTTGGGTGTGTAGTTAAAACCAATCGGCCATGAACTGCAAAATTTAGCTAATTTAGCTAAAAGCCAATGTCCAAACAATTCTAAGAAACAGACTGTTGTGTAAAATTTGCATTTTCTGTTCTGAAAGGGCCAACATGCATTATCTAACCTGTTTCTATTATGCTAAAAGGTTATTCTAGTGCTAGTATTGAGTGTGATAAACTGAACATGACTGCAGAATGTGAGCTATTTCCTCTGTCTTTTATGACATGAAACACGCAAAGAATTCCTAACTACTTCACCTATATCATTGTGTTGAATTTTCCTAAAAGTCAGCTGTCTAGAATGAAACATGAAAGATGTATTTATGATCCTGTGCAAGATTCGGTCTCTGAAAGTTGCATACATGTGAGATCCCTTCATGGGTTTGTCTCTTTGAAATATAAACTGTTTATTGGAGACATTAAAGGGCCATTCAAGCATCATTTTGGTTTATTCTCTTTGATTTGTATTTTTACATGCTCCTCCCCTCTAATTATGGCTGTTTTTCTCTCGGATTAACTTGGTTTAAATGTATTGTGTAAAAGTTCTCAAGCTCATTTACTCGTGTTTAGCATTAAACAACACAGAAAACAACTCCAGAGACATTTAATTCAGTCAGCAGAGGTAATCCGTGACTTTGAATGAGAAGCCAATAAGGGTGCTTTTTTTCTGCTGTAGCATCAGAATACTAATATCAGGCTATAAACTTAAAAGAAATCCTGTTCACTTTCATGTTAATGTGCAAATTCTGGCTTCTACTTTTTGCATGTCTTTGAAACTTCCCCCGAGGCATGTTTTGTTCAATTCATGTGATCTTCTCTCTCAAGCAAAATGCTCAACTTCTTGCTGCGGTTACATTATGACCCTTCCGTCAAGCAAAACAAGACTCGTGGCCAAGGCAATACGTCTCTACAGGGGCTAACAGGTAATATGTTTTCAGTGTTTTCAAAAACATCCAAACTCAAAGCACAGCTACAGTACAAAGAAAATAATATACCTGCAGCAGGTATAAACGATGCCAGAAATCCTGTAAAGCTGGAATTTAAAGTCTGTCTTAACTTCAGTACTGAGAGTTCCTCTTTCCTTTTGTTCTCCCTCAGCAAATGGCTTATTTATTGTCAGCTCTAACTCTGGTTAAAATCACAATTGGGACATCTGTGAGAGATCTGAGTTTAATTATGTGTTTTTAAGTCTGGTAGTTATTAGTAAGTTGATATATTGAACACTTAACATTAGAAACATGTGTCCAACTAAACCAAGTAGGCAAATAATTAACTCATTTATTAAAATCAGATCAGAATATTTCACAAATATATTAAGATTTATCTGTTATTTTATCTATACATTGAATTCTGTGATTGTAAACTCAACCTGAAGCTGCTTCCAGTTAAACATTCCAGTGTTTGATATGCAAAATCAAACCACCACAAGACAAAATACTTAAAAACATCAACACTGGCAAACACATTTCTGAAGCCTCTGACATATTATATCCATACAGGGTGTTTTAGAGGTCAGCCCGGCTCCGAATTGGCATAGATTCATAGAAAGTCCCTCCTTACCAGCCCTTATTTACTGCTACAGTGACAGAAGTTGTCCTCTGGCTTCAACATGCAGGCTTGTGTGTTGGAGGATGTGCTTGTTTAGTCATATTCTGTGAAGGGGGATGTCATGTAGCATCAAAGATGAGATATTTTCCCTTGCAGATTTCCAAGAAATAAATGCCAGCCAGATTATGACCATAGACAGTATACAAGCTTCAAAAGGACAAGCCTGTGTATGTGTCATATGCAGGCAATGCCGGGGTAATTGGCTGAAAAACAATGTTTGCTGCAGAGGCAACCTGTATAGCTATATTCTGTTTTGGATTACAGCCTCATAGCCAAGGCGTCTTAATGACATCGCAGCTATAATTAGCAAATCATTTTTTATGTTGTTAGCCAATTATAAATTAAAAGAGGCAAGTGTTTCAGCCGTTTTGTTCTAATAGCCCATTTGAATTTTCTGCTTCCTTCATAATTATTTTACATTGTATATGCTGAACGGCCTTTCTCAAAAGGAAGTTAAGTTGTTTCCAAACTGTTGCTGTGAACAATAAACTATGTTAACATATTGTGACAAGCTCCATTACTCTGTCTTCCTAAACAATGGGGCTACGGCGCCTGCCACCTAGCAGCCAAGAGTGAAAAAGAGAGGAGATCTAATGAATTATGCAGAGAGAGCTTTCTCTCAGCCTGACAGTCTGAAACCAGCCTGGAGAAAATTGTAAGAGAAGTACGAGTCAGTGCAGCCATCACAAATCCCCCTCCCCTTCCCCCCAGGGACCGCCAAGGCCAAGGCCTGTCAGTCAAGCACCCTCTTCCTAAACTGTAAGCCTGCAGGTCTGATAAAGCGCCGAAAAGACGCCCCAGAAGCCAATCCGTGCTACTCCGGGCTCCTGTCAGCGAGAAGGTCGGGGGGGAGAAAAAGACACAGCAAATGTTCCTAAATTGCTAACAACAAGCCTCAGACTGGGGTCCACACACGAATCACAGAGCCCGGGCTTGCAAATCCGTGCACCCACTTGCCCCGTGCTCACTATGGAGAAATCTCAATCACAATCACTAGTCCTGACCCATTGCGAGTGTGTGCACAGAGGTGAATTCACAATCATCTGACTGTCTAACCTCTGCCTTGTTAGTGCACGGAGCGAGAGAATTTCCTTTTTATTTTAATGAAGTATGGCTTCCCTTCCTGGCAGGCAGCTGAGTGTGGGGCAGCAAGAGCACAGTCTGGTAATGAGAGGCCAGAAGGTTTAGGTGTCTTCAAATCGCAACACACAGAAGAGCCTTAATACGGACGTGTTTTCGCCGGCCCTGGAGGAAACGGAGAGCCGGATGAATATTCATGGTGCGGTGATGAATTGTGTTGCCTACAGCATCGTGCCACTTTGAAAGCCCTCATGCTGCTTCTTTTATCACAGGAGGTCTTTGGCACTGAACCTCACGGGCCACAACACAGCACTCCAGCATCCAACTACCAATTATCATCTGAGATCATTAACTTGTTATGTTGACACAAAAACTGCAATTTCAGATGCCCCTCTTTATTCAAATGACCCTATTCATGAGGAGTGGCTGACTGAGTTGATTGGATTTTTTTCTTGCATGCCTTGCAATCACTCAACAAGTGATGTTTGGACACAAAATTAATGAACAGCGTGCAATGCTTTGAACTGTATGCACGCTGTGTTCCGAGATGGATAAACAAGAAGCTCCATAATATCTTTCAAAGTATGCATCAGCACAGATTGATACAGTAATGGCATGATGTTGAATGTTTACGCTTTGTTCCATTCAGGAAGCAGGGCCGCTCATAATGACGGTAAGTCAAAAGGCAGCGAGATAAAGCGACGGAGGGACAGAGGCGGAGTTGGGTGGCAGGGTTGGAGGGCCTGGGGATTGAGCAGCGTCATGTTCCGCAGCCCCAGACGGGTGATTCATACCAGCTTCATCACTGGCAACAGACAGGACATCCAGGCCTTTATTACCTCCATCCATCACCATCACTTCATCAATCTGAGCTCCTGTGAGCCAGCTCTCCAACCAGTCCCCAAACACCCATCCCAGCGTGCTGCCGGACAGAGATTTACACCCACCCACTAACATCCTCTGCCTCTCTCGCTTTAACACACACGCACACACAAAACAAGAGAGATGAACTTCTATGTCAACTTTAGACACACACACACACACACACACACACACACACACACAGAGGAAGACAGACAGCGAGGGAGTGTGTAAAGGCCATTCTGCATGGTGTGAAGCTGTTCCCCTAAGGGCCTCCGGCTGACAGGCTATCCTGCATTGTGAAAGCCACTTACACTTCAGCCACATCATACCACCTGCTGCTGCTGACCAGTGTGTCAGAGAGGCATATCATGATGGATACACTAAGCTGTGAGAGAATTCATTAAATCATTCCCACTGCTCCCGCTATTAAAAAAAAAACGTATGAACTCTCCTATACATACTTAACATGGGTCTTGATTTTCTTGTAACTGGGCACTTTCACAGTCTAATGCAATCAATACTGCAGTCCTGGCGGCTTTGACATCGTCAGGGAGGCGTCAAAGGAACATGAGACTGTAATCTGTGGAGGTGTTGCATTGGATTGTAATATATGTTAAAAGACAAGGCTGGCAATATTTTGCATTTACTATTGTAAAACCAACAATGTGCTTATCTCAGTATCATCCAGGTTACCGGCTTTGTCTCGGGCTTAAATCCAAACATTAAAACTGAAAATTTACAGCTTTAAAGTAGTGTTAACTGACTTTGGTCACTTGGTGAGAGCAGAACAAGCTAAAAACACAACGTTGACACACTATTACCATATAATGTTTATATGATAAATACACCGATCAGTCATAACATTATGACCACCTGCTTAATACTGTGTTAACAATGTTTATTTGGGTGTCTACGTCTCATCAACGCGAGTGCCAAAATCCAAGTTTTTCCAGCAGAACACCACATAGTACCAATATGATTAATGTTATTCACTTCACCTGTCAGTGGTCATAATGTTGTGGCTGATCGGTGTATGTTGGGAATGATAATGTGCAGATAGAAAGTGAGGTCATAGACCAGAAATCTCAGTTCGGTAATGAGTCAAACATCTGCCACACATAGAGTTAATGAGGTTATCGATGCTGTTTGTGGAATGTTGTCCCACTCTTCCTGAAGGGTTTGGCGAAGTTGGTGGACATTTTTGACAACTGGATTATTTAATGTCACATTGACACACACATCCATCCACAGTATTGTGTGGTTGGTTGTCTGTCGCACCATGCTGTCTGGAACAGTTCTGTAGACGGTGGAGTTGTGGACATTCAGTTGCCTGGCTTTGGTCCTAACTGGCATGCCTGCATCCTTCATGCCAACAGCCCGTTCTCGTCTTTCTCTTGTCATCGTGGCATCGTGTCATTTAAATACAGCTAGAATTTTAAGGTGGTCTTTTATTGGTCAAAGGAGTGTTTTACTGGTCACTAGCTGTCTAACCTTTTGATTAACTCAGTGGTTGAGAATTCGTTTTGTGCACAATGCACTAAAATTAAGCCTTTTCCAACAATGACAAGACATTTTTAGCTTTTTAAGTCAGAAAATAAGACCATTTGGATGCAGTGTTTATGTGTTTGAGCAAGTCTACTATTGATTATCCTTTTATGTCTGTTTTGGTCTTCACCACCAAATCCTGCCTATTTTAGGTACTAAATTCTCCTTTACATTGACACGCTAGTTGCCAACTTAGTGTCTCTGTCATTTGGCACAAACAATGGGATTTTAGAACAGTTAAATACAGCTGCTTGCTGCAAAAAAAGAACTGTGAGTAGTGGCGTGAGACACTAGAAGGCTGAATATATTGCTCTCTAATAGATTGCAATCCTTGACTATACGAAATCCCTCTCACATTGCAGAGCCCTTTGATCCATTGTTAAAAAATACTGATTATACTTGTTTGATGTTATGGTTTCCTATAAGAGCACAGCAGCTTTTAACTAATGAATATGGCTTTCACTTACAGTATATAGCACCTTGTATTTGTTTGGAGCCATTTCAGGTGTGGATTAGTACCCATTTAATCCTAGTTATCCCAGTAAACTATTGTCCATGTTGATTTTTTAGAAAGAAACATGTGCAACAGTGTGGCTCAGAGTTATAAGTTATAAACTACTGTGAATTAAACTTTTGCAACAAGGGCAATAGTTGGGCAAGTAATATATACTGTAAAGGCATCCATATCCGAAGACCTTAAATATTGAATGTCTTTTAACACCAGCATAGCATTTTGCCCTACTGAGTACGTTCTTAGGAGTGCAAACATACGGGGGTGGGGGATATTACAAATGAATCCACTCTAATCCACAGCAACAGCACCACAAACTGCAGTCTCAAAACTTCCCACAGAGTTTAGTCTACCTTACAGTCTCAACACGAATTTAACATTATAAGCTCTAAGCATTAATTTGCATCAAATTGTTCGTGTGCCCATGAAAATGTGTCTACCAGCTCCATGCAGGGAGAGAGAGAGAACATTGTTTTTCTATAAAGAAGCTTCTGGTGAAAAGATAAAACTCAAATTCATTCTTGGGAGAACTGTTTGCTCGCTGTTTATATGATTAAATTGTCTCATGATTAATAATTTGGTCTCTTTTGTTCACAAATATTTTCCCAGTCTGCACTTTTGTCGGAGAACACTCTCACTTAAATAAATCATTGCTGAATTAGTGTTGCATTACACACTTTGGGCAGAGAAACACATTCTCCATGAGGCCACATTCAGTGCTGTGAGGGCGATCTGAAGGACGAAAAGAAAAACCAATCACTTTTGGAAATTGTGTCATATTGATTTATGGCTGCTATTATACACCTTTTTTCCGTACATCCATATACACAGACCTCTGTCATTGTGTGTGATGTGACACAGGGGGTGTCATTAGAGAGTATGAATATAGCCAACTTGGGGGAGATAAATAAATGTTCTGTTCAGAGAAACATTTTGTTCTCAGCCTTGTGAAGTTATTGATTCATGCACCATACAGTGTTCCACCAGTGGCAGTAATTCATTTAGAGAAAAAGTTGAAAATGCTGAGATTTTTTGTTTTTTTGTTTTTTGGATTTTTGAGCCTTATGTTTTTTTATAATTCCCACTGCTTAGAAGAAGAAAAAAACACAGGGTGTGAGAGTAGCACACAGATGTTTACTTGCTTGACCACATGACGGTAAGTGATGACAGGGGAGAAAGATGAAAGGGGATGTGGAGAGGAAGGGGCTTAACAGAGAGAGAGAGAAAGGAGAAGACACTTAATGTAAGTGTCCGTCAGCGTGGGGATGTTTGAGCAACAGTGGTTTCCGTGGTGACAAAGCGAACAGCAAATACACTAAGAGAGAGAAGCATTTTGTGCTTTTGGGGGCACACGTTGAGAGTGTGGTTTTTACGACAAAAAAAAAAATTTCTCCTTGAGTGCTTTATTGACATGCATTCACAGTGTTTTGTTCGCAATCTGTTTCGCATGCATGTGTGATCCCTGTGTGCCTCCGTGTGGGTTTGTATGCATCAGGATGTAAGATATTATATTCACACCCTCACACAGAGATATAAATAGACAAGCCAGAATACAGGGGAAACTGAATAATAATTTGTTTCACTGGCAGCTATTCAAACTTACAGTCTGTCAAACTAGCGTTGTGCGGAGCAAGCAGAATGCGGAATCTCACAGCAAATATTTGGTGTGCGCGCCAATAAATTCAATCTGCAATCTTATTTTTTTCCCCTGCTCATGCAGGAGAGATTTATTGTAGGGCATATTAGAGATCATGACACAAATTATATGATTTCATCTCTTACCTGCATTTTTTTCTTTGTGAGCAGTAGCTGTTCTAGTTAGTACAATTACTTACTAATTTGTGCATGGTTTGGTGCTCTACTGTATGTCTTAGGGAGATACAGTGTGTGTGTGTGTGTGTGTGTGTGTGCGCGCGTGTGGCAGCGTTATCTCTTCCTCATTCAAGTCATGTCACAGGCCAGACACTCCATTGTCAGGAGAGGCTTTCATCCGCTGACTTCAGATGTGCCTGTCATCCAGTCCAATTATACAGAGAGAAATAGGTATTGTTACACTCTGGGGATTGATTCAAGACAAAATAGAAAAATGAAGAGAAGACTACACAGTCATCTACGGCCATGCGCCACTTGCTCGGAGTCACACACTCTATTGCTCGCACACACAGATTCAAAAAAATCATATGGACGAGCAACTTCAATATCTCAGTGATAACAAGTCATTGCAAAGTAACACAGCCTCGCCGCTGCCTACAGTGGAGAGTGTCTGGCAGGTAGGCTGCTGTAATTTGAAATGGTGAGGGATCGAGTGCTGCACCTCTGCCTCGGCCCTCACTGTCGGGGTGATGGACCTTCTTTTTATGGAGATAACTGCGGGTTGATGGAGCAGCTGAGCAATCCTGGGCTTACAATGACTTCAACCTGCTGCTGAGAGCTGGTTCAGAGCCACTCAAGCATCAGTCAACACGCTGACATGAACAGTCTCATCTCACCACTTTCTGCATTTTCCTTTCTGCTCTTTTGGTTCTTCCACCTCTCTCTCTCTCTCATCCAAAAACCAGAATGGATGTCAAGAACCACCACTTACCTCCGACCACTCATGGGGAACAGCTCCAAGTTTATGTAACACCGCCCCGCCATGGTACTCGTGTGATGCCATGTTGCCAAGTTAGTCACTGTTACTATGCTGGTTCATGAAAAGTTTGCTGTTGGTTTGAATGTGCTGCATTATCGGGTTGGTAAATGACTAAGAGGTGAAACGGTGCTTCAGCTCTGCTCGAAGGATCCATTTACCTCCTCCGTCATTTCATTAAGTTTGTCACATGTATCCTTATTTATACACGAGAGTTGTGACAGCTCAAGATGGCAGACGTCTCAGTTTAGACAATCCCCTTATGTGTAGTCAACCCTGCGTCTCAGCCGAGCCTCCAGTGTCCTTGCTCCTGAATCAGATTCACTGATGTGGAACGCAGTTGGCTGAGATGCTGGAGGGCATGGGGAGAAGGGATTTGCTCCTCGGCTAAGTCTTTTCTCTGTGCAGATTCCTACCGGGCCCCGAGAGGAGATTTAAACTCTTATATACACACTCTCAAAATG
>OMNN01031064.1:5198-26428 GCA_900302755.1 Chromis chromis | reverse complement strand
TCCCTCCCGCCCTCGCCCGTGTGGTTGCCGTGCTCAGGTCCGTCCATCATGGTTCGGCCCTGCTCTGTGTCTTTGATTCCCATCTCCTCTCATTCCTCAGCCTGACAGGCTTGACAGCCCGTCCCAAGCTTGATTGGACCGTCACTCACAGGGCGACGGATGAAAATAAACCGCCCGTCCTGGGCCCGCTGTTAAAATCACAACACCACTGAATCATGGCACTCCTGCCACCCCCGCACAGAGCTCGCTAGCTCACATAAACAACACACAAACAACAGCAGCATCCATGCACTGTCCACTATTCGGCTGGCTAAATAGCACAGGGGTTTTGCCTGCCCCCTTTCACTCTCTCAGCTCACCCTCCCTTGGCTCTGTGTAATTGATTGGTTGTGTCGCTTTTGCAGGGTTCTTTACAGCACAGGCTAATGATTCAAAATGGCTGCAGCAGAAGCTTTATGTTTGCTTCTTGTGAGCAATAACACGAGGGGAAGGGTACTCAGAGATCCAGCCACCCATTGTGGTGTATTATCATTTATTATTTTACCATAAACAATAAGACTGGTAATCAGCCAAGCCAATTATTTCCCTCACTAACATAAACACCCCTGTAGCACTATAATTAGAAAGAGAGCTGGTGACACAATAGAATTTACTGACTTTACTTTTGGAGTAGTACTATGTGAATACGGTGCAGACAAGACTAGTTGTTTATTGGTAGATTATAAGGCAGCACAGTGAAATTATGTTTACATTGTTTTCTTTTTTTCTCTGAGAAAATGTACAAACCACAAAATATAACCTGGAGGTTTATCAAATCAATTAAGACCTCTGCTATAGACTGGTTGACAAATCGTAATTTGGATTTCCGTTTCCATGTCATTAAGAACATCCCTAGTAAATAGTAGACTATACCGTCAGATCAGATTCACTTACACATAGTTATTTTGTGCAGTGAGGAATTATTATCAACATTTCACTTTCTGGTTTACCTCCACATACAGTGGTGTAGCGTATCTGGATAAAGCCATGGCTTCGTTACCTGTCTGTTCCCTTAACTGCTCCTCTAATATATTGATATGTCAGTGTCCCCACATCATAAATAACTACATTTGTATGTACAGTGTAATCATAAGCAATGATAATTGTTACCAAAATTAAGAAACTATCACTTAATTTGTATTAAAGACATGGGTAATAACCTTGTGCAACATTTGGAACCAGAATAATTAATTATCATTACTTAAATGTCTTGGCATGTTCTAAAATTGCCATCAAGTCACGGCCTACTTTGTCCATCAAGCCATTAATCTGGACCATTGGCCTTGTTTCTTTTCTTTCCTCTCTCCAGTTGTGAATATTTGTTTTTTTTTTTTAGTACAACGAGCCACACACACACTTCCCAGTGTGTAAAGACAGTTTGAGTTATAGATTGTTTGTCAGAGTGTTTCTGGAAGAGCTGCTTCTCAAGGACAAGAGAATGTATTATCCTATTAAGATTTAGGCAAACTCTCTGTTCGCTGCGCTGCTCTCAAAAGACCTGTAACACACTGTAGCAAGTAGGGCTGTGTCATTAAAGATATATGATATGTAATGCCATAATTACTGATATCAGTTAACATAACAAAAATATATATTAGAATATGTTTGCCCATATTGCTCAGCCCTGATTTTGAAGTGAAACTCCACTAAAGTAAATAGTTTGCTTCTTTAGGGAACAGCAGATGTTATCAGGTTGAATTCATCAGTCATGTCACAAAAACCATTATTCATGATAAAGTAGGCCAAAAACATTGTACACTGTTGTTATCATGTCATTATCTGCCCCTGCTTATCCAGTCGACTAAGCAAAGTCGCCCATGGTAGCCACTTCCTGCAGCTCTTCCTGGGATCACAAGTCATTCCCAGTCCAAGAGGGAATAGACATTAAATAGCTGAAGTGTCCAGGTCAGCTGGTCAATCGGTCGTTCCATAAGCTCTCATCTGACTGAATTTAGGAGAAAAGCTCTACATCAATAGCTTTCCAGGATTAATCTGTTACTTTTGGTGGCAGGAGGAACAGACTACATGTGAACACACCTGCATTTTTACAACTGTGAACAGGCCCAACCGAATGGAGACTAATTCAAACTTTATCACCTTTTATTAAAAGTGTACTCTGATTTGACTCCAAACTGGCACCATGTCAAAAAAGTGTGGCTGCATTTTGTTAAAACAGATGGCCAGAAAGTTGACTGCCTCGTTTGTATCAGGATACCTGGCCAGTGTTAGTGTTTTAACGCTCAAAGCTTTTAGCGTAAACATATCAGAATTGGCATATTTCTATGTGTTTGTTCTAATAGTTGTTTTATAACAGCAGGTGCATCCAGCTTCCATAGCAGCAGCTACACTCAGACGGAGCTGAATATGAAGCCTCCTCTCATTAAAACTGAACAAATATATCACAATGGCAATTGCTGAATTCAATAACAACAGAGTGCAGCAGTTCATTTAACACAAAGTGAAACCTGGCTGATAAAAGTGCGCTTAAATATTAAAATGTTATGACTCAAAGGCACAAGTATTTTTTTTACCAACAAACAAACAAAACTCCACAGCAAACCATTTTACTTGAAGTGTCACAGCATAAATCTCTTCATGGTTCGTTATGATTCTGAATTATAAATAACTTGATTCTTTCTGCAGCAGACATGGTTAAACATTTAAAGTGACAAAAGTGATCTAAGTCATTCGACTGCAGCTCTTTGAATACTCTGTGGGATGGTAACACCACCTTTTGAAATGGCGAAAAAGGTTTTCTGTGTAGTTGTTTACACAACTCAGTTTGGTTATTTTTGGTGTCCCTGGGTCTCAGTATCCATTTATACTCAACACACTGCAGACATGAGACCTTGCCTCCCCTCCTGACCATTACTCACCTCTCTCTGGATGCACCTGCAGTCACCTGTGCTGCCCTGAGTGAGGACGTGGTACGTTGGATGTCAGGGGTAGCAGCTGGCTGGTGCGTTTGTGCCCGGCCTCCTGCCCTCGGCTCCGGCCCTGTCACGGTCGTTGCCACTCAGCTGTAGTCACCTCCTTGTCGAGTGAGCCCTGCTTTTTACACCAAACATGAGTGATGGTGTGACTGCCTGCTGCTATGCTGCCCGTAACATGCTGGGATTTTCAATAGAGTAGCCATTAGACTGGGTCAGTGTGATACCCTTTGTACAAACCAGAACTCCTGCACTCATTTAGTTTTTTTTTTTTTTTTTTAAACATAATTGCTCCTAAATCAAAACAGAATGTGACTCAAAGGGCAGCTTTTGGGCTCAGCCCATCTGTACACATTTTGGGTCAAATACAAACAGGTGACAAATTAAAGGAAAACCAACATAGTGTCTTAGTAAGGTGCTACCACGTACTGCCAGAACAGCTCCACTGTGCCTTGGCTTTGATTCCCCAAGTAACTGTACCAGAGGGATAGATTACCATTCTTCTAACAGATATTCTCTCTTTTGGTGTTGTGATTATGCTGGTCGAGAGCGCTGTCTAACACATCAGTCCAAAGTCTCCAACGGGTGGTTAACTGGGTTGAGATCTAGAGTCCGTGAAGGTTATTGATTTGCAGTGATTCTTTCCTCTTAGGGGACAGGCGGACCCAACAAAACGGCCCCCACGGTGTAACAGAGCCACCGGATCGCCTCATTGTAGGAGTCAAGGGTCCACGTTTTTCCTTTAATTTGTCACCTGTCATTTATTACTGTTACAATTGACAATATATACTGTTGTAATAAAGCAAGTGCACATATTCACTAAATCAAAAACGCATAAAGTTAATCTCTAAGACTGATAAAGAGTCATATACATACATCTACTATGTGAATACAGAAACGTTTACGAAAGGGAAGCTTTTACGTGTTAATATTCATTGTCGGTTACCTGTTAATCTCCCTCTCGGAAAGTTTGACGTCCTTCAGTGGATGACTCAGGCAGCATCCAGTCATTTCCTTTTGAAATTTCAAGAGTGTCTTAACCTTTATCTCTGTCTTCTCAACACATCGACGTGAATGGGGCTGCATACAATATCTGTCATTATTCACCGTAGCACATTGTTAGTCTTTATGATAATGCTTTATTTGCAAGTAGCATTTGTGAACTTAAACAAAATCACATTACACTTGTGTGATGTGTTGCCAGGCCTTTTTTCTGACTCTTCAAAAAGTTTCAGTAATGTAGTTTAGTGCAGGACAGATATAAAATTAAACGAATAGTATGCAGTGTCCTCACCATTTGCAGTCATTTTCTTGCATATTAATAATGATAAATGTATGAGTTAGGTAAATAATATTGCAACCTGTTGCAGTCAGCCTCTTCACTTCCTGCCTCCTGCCCACTGTAAAGCAGAGGGGATCATTATCAGCACTCCAGAAGGATACCTCCTAAACACTGACAGGAGTGCAGAGCTTCTCTAATTGATATTGAGTGGTATGAGAGGAAGGGAATAAGTTAACAGCCTCCTCACTCAGTAAACGAGTATTAATCACTTCTCTCCGTCTCTCCTGGGATGCGTGGATAGCTGTGTGGAGCCTCAGAGGGGTTACTGTCTGTATTAACTGTTGAGTCAGTGGCATATGGATCCTGTGCTTCCCGAGAGCAGCTGTCACATTTATTTCACAGGAACACCTTTATAGATTTTTGTCGAGTGTTTCTTGTTGAAACAGTCATCCTCTTAGTGGATTTGCATTTCCTGGATTTAAAGTTTATTTCTCACTGTAAAGCACCTTTTCTGGGCTCACAAAAATCTGCTGCCAAACAGTTTTAGGGTAAGACTGTCAATACAGCGCTTAGAAAAAGTATTGATGCTCCTTGGAACTTTTGCTCTTTTGTTGTTTCACAGTATTGAATACAAATTAGTCTTTTTCTGTATAAGAAAAAAGCAGCATTTAAAAATTGTGCTTGGCTTTAAACACATTTTTAGTCTTTAAGATTTGAGTGCAAGTAAAAAAAAATGTCATCAAAATCATTGCATCTTTAAAATAACCTGAGTGATCTTTGCTTCTGTGCATCCAGAAAAAACAACAGTAAGCCAAAGACTCGTGGTTCCAGTGATGCATGGCTCTCACCATCCATCTAATACTCTTAGTTTACTACAACACAGTATAAAGAGCTATGAAATTGCCCCCGGGGATATTCACAGCTACCGTTTTCAATGGGCGAGGAAGGGGGATATTGTTTTTGAAGGTCAGGGAGACTCTGGTGGCTTGTTGAGTTGAAGGTTCAGTTTGTCCAGAGCATGAAGCTCATGGGGGGACGGTGAAATATGAGCTGGTCTTAATGAACTGCACAGCAGAAGCACAGTTCAGAGATCCTGAAAAATTACATTTAAGAAGGAAAAAAAAACAAGGATTGGAAAACATCAGTCCTTTTCTGGCTTTCAATGACACTCCTGTTGTCTGCCAAGGACTAAAGCATCAGGCTTTAGGGTGTTTTATTTTTTTCACGGTAACTAAATATCAACATGATCACGGCCACTTTCACTGTTCTAACAGTTTTTTTTGTGCCCATCTGCCTGCCCTGCTTAGTATTGATGCTTCTTTGCGTGATGAGACATTTGACTTCCTGCTAAGATGAGTTCCAGGGTGATTAGAGGAATGCTTGATGGATGTCTGCTTTAGTGGGAGAACATGATCAATTGCACCCATACTCATTAACTAAGCTTTTAATTATGGTCGATGACCTCGGGTCTTTGTTTACCTTGGAGGTGCCTTGCTTGGCAAGAAAGATTTGAGTAGAGGAATTAAAATGTAAAGCTGCTCCTTCAGCCATTTGTTTCAAGACAAATCATTAATGCTTCATTCAGTTAACAGTAGAGTGTTGTATTAGACCACTGATGTTATTGTTTAGTTAGTTATTATGCATTATTCATAGCCTTAGCATTAGACTTGTGTTGTGTGCACATTCATTTTTTTAGTTCTACACAATCTTCTGAAAGATAATATAATTCCTGCACACTGCTGTCACATTCTTTTTTTGTATCTGGATATGACTGACAATGTTTTGTCCAAAGAGGGGCTTCTTTATTGCCAGCCAGAGGTCTATAGACTAACTCGTTCCACTAGTAGCATTGCTGTGCCACACTGAACATTTTAGGAGCATCTGCACAACGTTTAGGGCCAGCATTTAAATCTATATACAATGCAACACCTTCATATTTTACTATCTTAACTGTATTATTGTTAAATTGAATAATACATAATTAGACAGTTCATGGAAATAAAAAAAAAATTGCTGTTTAATTTTAAAGTAAAAAGTCACAAATTGAAGTAGCGCTGTAAGACACAGTGTGAACCACATGGGATCAGTATGCCATTTGCCATGCATTTCTATATTTCTGTATCTTCATAATCTTGAATCATGCATAAAATTATAGTAATATTGATGATTCTTGCATGAGTGCGATTCATCATTACTTCTCTTTAATAAAGATCCCAGCATGCATGCTCGTCTTGCCAGCCCCATTGTTGCATAAACTGTCAAGAAAATACAGAAGAACAACCCTGCATAGTGCTGAAAGCAGGCAACAGCAGCACTTTTCATCTGTTTTATTCATATTCTTAATAATAATAAGAATAATAAAAGTTAAATCAAGTGCTTTATAAATGCTTCATCTGTTGGTTCTGACTATGAAAAAGGGAGCTCCACTGAAATGGTATAGTTTGCACACTGCTTTAAGAGAAAAAGTCATGAAGTTAGAGGTGCAGCAGTTCCATCAGTGCATCTTACATAGTGCATAGTTGATGCTGTGGTTTCATGTTTCAAGTTTGCTGTCACGTTTGCAAACTTGGTTTTCCTCGCAAATGTCAGGGCACACAAGAGCAGTAAATACAATCCATGGTGTTCCTTTCTTTGCATTTTTTTGAGCCACGTAAACTGTGAAGCATTCCCGTTGGAAGGGAGAGCTCTCGCACCCCGAGATTACCTGCTGATTGAAAATGTGCTTCTGTAGTGGCACAGGAGGATCTGAATGATCTTTTCTTTTGATGAATGAATCGACAGTTCCTTTCATTGTCACCAAAGGGCCAAGCGATAGCCAGAGTACTTACAGACCGGACACAGGTAGATGACCCGTGCAGAATTGCCTCCATCCCACGTTGTTATGATGACGAGAGCCTTGTGTTAGCTCTCCACTCTAATCACCCTCTATCTTGCTCACACACACACTCGCCCCAGTTCTCGCTCCCTCCTGGTGTTTCAGATGATATACGATGATGATTTAAAAAGAAAAAAAAAACAGGGGGCATATTTGCAAATCGCACTGGTGCTCCTAGTTATAGAATTTAGTAGCACTGTCTCCAAAAAGGGCCACAGAACAAAATCTATATGTCAGGAACCAGTAAAAAAAACACCTCAAGGTCCCAAATGTTATCACTTAATGATATAAAATAGAACAGGAGAAAATCCTTTCATTTGAGAAATTGGAACCAGGGAAGTATTGGATATTTTTTGCTTGGTGAACAATATTTTGGCACTTAACTGACTGAATGTTGTAGCACTACTTCTGTATATGTTTATCATGACATTTAAGTCAGTGAAACAAAAATTGCCCTTCTACCCGTTTAGTGCACCATAATGAAGTAAAGAGTGTGTGATGTCTGTTAGGGTTATAAAAACCGCCGTATTGACTTTTATCTGTGGTTATGTACAGATCTCCAGAGCTCTGGCTGACTGAGTGGACTAATTGATGTTTTCATGAAGCTGTTAGTGTCACGGAGGTTGGCTGGCTCATCCCTGTGAACCTGAGCGGCAGTATGGGGTGCTAAACAGTAGGCCAACTGCTGTGCTACTCTGTGCTGTGTTTACTGATATCCCTATCTGACATCACAGAAACTTGTTACGAGGCAAGGCAGCCACTTATCACCCAGCCGCCCACCGAATGCAGCAGCAGCCCGCTAGCTCTGGTCCTGATAGGTTTGAAGTGATAGAGGTCTACCACAGTATGAAAACCTGAAACCCTGGTGAGAACTGGGCAAAGAGCCGGCACTACTAATTACCACGGAGATTATCCAAGAGTGCTCAAGGAGTGTCTCTCTTAATTAATGATGGGATGATTGCTGTGCTTTAAAGCCACTAGAGGGGGGATGTTTAAATTGGCCATCTTGAAGAGAAAACAGCAGAGCAGCATCACCAGAAACCTTATGTTTCCTTTACAGTGTGTCTTTCGTGTTTAAAACGCTGTCACCGCAGCGCTGCTCTTTTAAACATTAAAACACAGCTGAGGAGTCCTTGACCTTCCCACTGTCATCAATGAATTGCTCATGTTTAAGTGTCCGTCGTTCTCTGAAAAGAGCGAGACCTCCCAACTTGCAGCTTTCTCGTGCTCTGTTGCACATGAGATTGATCACCTCTCACCTTCTACCATTTTCTACTCATTAACTGAGTCCAGGATTCCCATCTCTTATGAAATAGGCTCTGCGAGTCTTCTTCCGGAGGCAGTCAATGACTCCTTGGAGCATTGAGAGTGTCTGCCAGCCTTGGCTGAACCGCAACTGCTATGTTTGCTGCTCAAGACAATGCAGCTGTAAGAGGCTCATGTGGAGGGTTATTAAGTCGAAGCATTCCTCACAAGGTCATTGCCGTCCCCATTCAGGTAACATAAATCACCGGCTGCAAGATGGACGCGCACTAGTTATGTGGACATGACTTGTGGCTGTTTGACACCTGCTCAATTTACTCAGCTCTTGTTGTCGCATGTCAAGCATAGTAGAGACTATCGGCGGGGCCCAGCGTGTCAACGTGAAAGTGCATCTAATCACCGTTTCTAGACAGGAAGCTGCAGACGTAAATAACTCGTCCCATCTGAACGAATGAGTCTTGTGGTGGGACTTTGGAAAGATGGGTGTTGCTACTGGCTAGGCGTAGAAATGTGCGAGATGAGCCTTCATCAGAGTGTCAGCAGCATCTTTTAAAGGGGCTTTTTCATCCTATCAATAATGAAAGACGACCATAAAGTAAGGCGCAGGCAATAATGGCTAAGAAGAGATGACAAGCTTAGATTAAAATTGAATGTCAGGTTGATGTATTTTCATCTGTATGTGTTACCGGTTTCAATATAATTTGTAGTCGTCACTGAATAATGCATCTAAATGTTACTTACAGTCATCTCTCACCTCAATCCAGCGACCTATGAGGCCATACTAATTTTACTATGTAAATAAACTTCTGGTCCTTCAAAGCAGTCAAGGTGATTAAACCTAATGTGTTTTTATTTCATGCCTGCACAGTGCTTCAGCATTGAGATTCATAGCTATAGGTGCAAAGAGTGCGATAAAATTGTCACAGGCAGATGTGATTTGCCCACCTTGTGTAGCATTATGCAGCCGGGGGTCGGTGACAAATGAGCACATTATGAAAAGCTTCATTCTAGTGGCTTTGTTCTTGGTGTTCAGCTCCTCTCTACCATCTGATTGACTTTCAATTTCTTTGAAAAATAACGGGTTCGTTCCTGTGAGTTTAGTAGGATAAATGAGGGATCTGCGTCTAATTAGCATAAAACCTTATGATCTGTGGGCAGAAAAAAAGACATGTCATGCTTTCGATTTTGCAATTTGAAGGGATTCTGAATAATATTTGGTTATTACCCTTCATTAACATTTAACTGGGCGCTTCCCAGTACAACCAGCCGTGCTGTCCTTTCTCACAGGCTCTCCTACAGCATCTTAATCTTGGCTAGACTTGCAAGAAGGTGCTTTAGGTAATGTAATAGTGGCGAGCCACCCTGAGGCACTCTTAATTAAAAGCCCCATGCTAGTTTCCTTCCTGTGCAGAGTGTTGGTGTCAAGGTGGAGAAAAGCTTCCTTCCTCCTGCCCTACACCTTTTTCTCCCTTGTGTACGGCAGACAGACAGGTGGAAGTGGTTGCTGTTTCACACAAAACTTTTTACAGAAAGAAGGAAAATGAGAGTTTGAAGGAGAAAGAAGACAGAAGGCAGCAGGTTGTAGTGATGACTTTATCACATATTACAGATGTTTTTGGAGAGAGAGGTAGATTCATAAATGGAGTATATGTGTTTACACCATAGCAGACTTCAAAAAACACAGATATTACACTATAATAGTGTGACTTTTGTCAAACATGTGTGTCCTTGTCCTTGAAATTTGGTCTGTTGCCCATCCATTTGACCTGTATGTATGCAGGAGGTTAAGGTCAAAATGGGAAGTCGTAGAGCTTTCCCCAGAGCTCAGAGATTACATTGGATGAAAGCCAAAGATCCATTAAATATTGAACACTTGTGCAACAGGCTTTACAGACTCGGACCACTGATGTGTGTGTGAGCGCTTACTCTGATGTGAATTCAAGGAAAGTGTGAAACAAGGGTGAGGAATGTAGCTGTGTCAGCTGTTATACTTAGAGTTTCAACAACCCATTCACATTTGCAAAATTTATTTTTCATCCAGGGTCTGAATCTCACACTTTCTTGTCCTTGTAAAAAAAAAAAATAAATCTTACGTACCTCCTTCCCGATGAAAATGATACAGCTCGATGTTGACTGGTCTATTGGGCGATATGCTCCTATTCAACCAAATCATATGAATATGGGCTAGTGTGCTAGTGTGGTGTTATCATTTCAGTATTAAATAACGGTAAAAGTATTTAATATGCTGCAAATACTAGCTTCATGTGTTTTTTTAATAATTCATTTAGGCTAATGAGGCTAGCACCCCCACATCGATTATATGAAGATTTGGTACAACTTTATTGAACCAAGGTTTTCCTTGGTCAAATCATTTTTATCAAGGTCTCCAACACTGAAACACTAACTCAATAGAAAAAAGGTTTAATATATTCTTCTTTTTCCTGTTTTGGTCCACAAACAACAAATCTGTTCTTAGCCAATGTCCATTTTTGGAGTGCGACTGATAATCTTGCTGGTCCATTCATCATTACATCGACTGCAATGTAGTTGTTCTTAGTTGTTCCTGTTTATATATTTTTCTGCTCCCTAGCTTTTTAGCTTAATATTTTATGCCTACTGACACTTTAAACAGAAATTTCAGTAAGTAACCGCGTTGTCGCATGTTTAACATGATTAAAATGTCAAATTAGTGGCTACAGAGATAGTTGCAGAGTTGCAACAGAAAGTTTTCCTCTCAACTTTACCACACACAACCTTATTCTTTTCTTTTCTTCAGTCTTCATCCAAGATTTTTATAAACTGCTTTTCAATTATTCCTCTTAATCTTCATTATGGTGGGTATATGTGTTTGGTAGCAGTGTCATTGGTTCTCATTTGATCTCGTATTCGTTGTTCATTTCTGTCTCTAATGCTTTTCTTACTGATCATTCTTTCCTTTCTCGTTGTACCCTTCAGTCCCTTATAATTGGATTTAATTTTATCCTCCTGACATACATTAAAGTGTCACTGCAGGAGCACACTGTAGCTGATAAATTGAGCTTTTTAGAAACTTGAAGTCTCCAGCTTGCACACTTTTCCCCCCACACACCCTGTTTAGGTACTGGACCTGCAGCTGTACTTACCCTCTTAAATATTCCCATCAAAGGCAGCAGGGATGTCACTGCTTCAGTCATGCATTACAGCCAGTCCAAGTATATGGAGCTGTATGGTAAAGATTAATTTTCTGCGCATGTATGGCAGATTATAGTCCGAGTGGCACTTCCTAAATGTCACCCTGTGTTTAAAGGACAGCTGATGATGAAAGCTGAGGAGCTGGCCGCTTGCCATCTCGGGGCTATGACTAACCCCCGGAGTCACGGGCTGATTGAGTGTGTGTGGAGGAGCGATGGCTTACTGGGCCACATCGACTGTCAGCCCGTAACAGGACTGCATGCCGCGCTCAGGAGTCTCCTTTAGACACACTCATGCTAGTTCCCAGAGATGCACCTCCAGGAATCAATTGGAGATGCGATGAGAACAGCAGGAGGCGGAGACACGCTGGGCTCTCGATCTTCACTCGATTTTATGCTGGGCCATGAAACGCTCCCTAGTTTGTTTTTTTACGCCCGATGTTTCTGGGACAAACAGCTGGAAGACAGTTCAACACTGGGAACATAAACTTTATCCATATGATGTGTGCTGCCCTCCCTTTTAAAAGCAGTCGTAAAAGCATTTTAGCATCAGTATTGATAAAACAGTAAACTTTTGTATAAATGAGATGTAGAAAATTTATGTTATGTGCACTTTACACCAAGGCATTCCAGATTGGTCTATATGTACCAAATATATAAAGCAGAAGCATTGAAACCACTTGAGAAAATACAAAGAAATAAAAAAAAAATAAAAAAAAACTACATATAAAAGAAGATTTTACCTGGATTTAAACCAAAGTATTAGTTAAACACAGGGTGACTTTTAGAGGTTCATTCCAATTGGGAACAGTTATCTAGATCTAGATGGCGGCTGTGGCTCAGGTGGTAGAGCGGGTTGTCCACTGATTGCAAGGTTGGCAGTTCGATCCCCGGCCCCTCCGCATGCCGAAGTGTCCTTGGGCAAGACACTGAACCCCAAGTTGCTCCCAATGGCAGGCTGGCACCTTGCATGGAAGTCTGTCGCCATTGGTGTGTGAATGGGTGAATGCGAAACACATTGTAAAGCACTTTGAGTACCACTAAGGTAGAAAGGTGCTATATAAGTGCAGACCATTTACCATTTAGATGCCAGATGACCTTCGAACCCAGGAGGATTCATATGTTGAAAACCAGAGAGAGACAACAAAAAGCCGCTTGGTTGCCAGTTTACATTTTGTGGGAAGCCTTCTTAATCAGTGGGAAGTGAGATTAGTAGAAAGGTGGAGCTGTTCTCCCAGCTCAAGCCAACATTGGTCGAAGGTAGTTTGTTTATTGCGTTAAGTGATGCGCAATGCAGCGATAAGCCAAGAGAAAAAAAGTCTCCAGCATGTACTCTCCCTAACAGTACAAATAATGTGAGATTCATGGTGTTACTTATCTCGGCTGTTCTTTCATTGTGGTTGCACAAAGGCAACAAATGGCACATTAATCTTTTTCTGATTAGCGCTGGAAAAATGGTCGTAATTAAAAGGCGCATTTATTTCTTTCACAGTGGCTGAGTAATAAAGGGGAAATTGAGTTGAGGATGTCAAGAACAAAGGGGGTGGGATCAGGAAGGGGCTTAATAAAAGGATCATTTCAGGGTTTGTCCCCAAGCTGACCCAGGACTGTTTCAATATCCCAACATGCTCCTCATGGTTACACTGCAGCTGAGCTCGGCCTTGTTGGCATGCACACAGAGTAGAGTTTGGCATTTAACAAGAACATAATCATGCATTGAAGGTAAAGCTGCCAAATATGAAGTGGAAATGGCCCAAACACGCACACATCAGTATTTATCATGTGTCTTTCTTGTTACTTGACCACTTGATGACTGGTCAAGTAGCTGCAGCACACGCTGTTGGAAACCTTTCACAAATGAAACGTTTAACTCATAAGCAATGAAGAGTAGATTTTAGTACGCTCTGGGTTCTTGCATGCAGTTCCCGTTTGAAGTTTAGAGGAGTGAAGGGCCAATTTGGAGATGCAATAGTGCCAGTAACCACATCAACCGCTAGACAAGCTTATAGATCAAGGCTGTAAATACCCACATCTGTATGTTGTGCCATTGCTGCTGCAGTGACAAATATGCTTGTCAAAATAGCTTGTGAGAGATCAGAGCCATTTTAGAATTAAACGTGGAAATCTGCAAAAAATAATTGGAAATGAGTTCAGGAGAATTATGTCTGTGCATGATGGAAAAATGCAGAAACAGAGTGGGGACTTTGGCAAAGTCTTTCTCTGGTGTTTGTCCATGAGTCAACAGACATCTGAGCTTCCTCTGCAGTTTTGTCTACTGTGATCTTAGAATTAACCAAATACTAACATCTGCAAGTGTTGCCGGGTTTATTGTTTGCATCATGCAAATACTACATGGTCCGAGTTCTCTGGTCCGCCGTCTGGTGTAATCTTCCTAAACATGTGTGAACAATAATGTCAATGTTGTCTACGCGAACATGGGGTTTAAAAGCATATATATCTAAAGCCCTACTTGGTCTGGCGTCTCCATTAGCTTATGTCAGCTATGCTGAGTTAACATAGATATTGCTGAGATTTAACTGACATTTCTATTTGTGTTTGCTTATGTAAATGGACAAAATATGTCTAAACCTTCTAACTACACACAAATACTCTCCATATGAGACTTTATGTTTTACCATCATGGTCAAATGCACAGCAGGATTATACATTTTTTGTCACTTTTGAGGGTGTGATCTTCAAATTAATTTCCTCTTTTCTTTTTTTGCAGCGTTCACCATGATGATCATCTTGGCTCTAATCCGCATCAGTAAAGGCCCCGGTGAGATCCACCCACCAGTCGCCTCCCTCTCCGGGGTGCCCAACCTGTTCGGGGTGTGCGTCTACTCCTTCATGTGCCAACACTCCCTGCCCTCCTTGGTGACGCCCATCTCTGACAAGAAGCGAGTCGGCACGCTGGTGTTTGCAGACTACGTCCTGATCCTGGGCTTCTACGCCCTCCTCTCGTTCACAGCCATCTTCTGCTTCGACAGCTCACTGCTGCATGACATGTACACCCTGAACTTCACAGACAACTGCAGCGTGTTAGATATTCCAGTGCTGCGCTACTTCCTGGGTTTGTTTCCCGTTTTTACCATCAGCACCAACTTCCCCATCATCGCCGTCACGCTTCGCAACAACTGGAAGACCCTGTTCCACCGGGACGGAGGCACCTACCCATGGGTGGTGGACCGTGTCGTGTTCCCTCTCATTACTCTGGTGCCACCAATCGTGGTGGCCTTCTGCACCCACAACTTGGAGTCCCTGGTGGGCATTACAGGGTCCTATGCTGGCACAGGAATCCAGTACATTGTCCCAGCCTTCCTTGTGTACTACGCCAGACGCCATCTGGAGCCTGTGGTGGGCAGAGATGCCGTCAACAAGCACCAGTCTCCTTTCCGCCACGCCTTCTGGGTGTGGTTTGTTTTGTTGTGGGCCGCCTTCTGCCTCATGTTTGTCACAGCCAACATCATCCTGACTGACACGAAGAAATGAGAACTTGTGTTATGAAATTCTGTACGGCCAGTTTCTTTGTTCCTGTACACGAGGCCTTACATGCTGCTGGTAGGACAGTGTGCCTTTTTATGGAACTTTTGTTGCATAATTTAAATGTAATTTAGAGTAATTTATCAAATTTGTTAAAGGGACCAAATGTCAGATTTTATGATGAAAGCTGGAACAGTGCATGACAGTACTGAAAGGGAATTTATTAAAAGGATTTTTATGTCAACAAACACCTGACAGTCTGAGGTTTTCACCAGGTTTTGCACATTTTTAAAATATATCAAAAAGGATTCAGTGTGCTTCGAATGTTCATCCACGGCTTGGTCTGAACTCATCCTGCTGTCAGAGAGGGAAGACGTGATGATTTGTACAAATGTGGATAATGGTGGTCTGTCCTCAGAAGAGTTCATGGTGTTATATTTGTTCACACATGAGGTGGCAGAGGTGGTTGAGAGAGAGAACAAAGTCTGCCTACCTCTCACATGTCTGATTTCAGTGTGGTTGCTGGATTACTGGTTTTGGATAATTGCAGAAATTCCAACGTTGGAAAGCTTCGATCCAACAAACACTTTGTTTAAAGCTTACTTATGACTCAAGAGTTCTGTGTGTTATGTAGTTATTTTCGTATGTCTTATTCAAATTCCAAACTAGAGAAGCACAGTGTTAAGACGCTGAGGGTTCCACTGGTCCTTCATAGTAGAATATTCCTATAAACATATATTAAAGCCATTGAAAGAGCACGGCGGTGACAAGAAAAAGAGCCTGTCACATCCAGACTTGTGTTCTGTTGCAAAACTGCTGCATGACTTAATAATGAAATCTGAACAGAAACCAACACAAGAAGAGAAACGAAGGAACAAGGGACGATCATTCTTTCATGGCTGACGTGTATCCATTCCTCAGTGGCATCTGCCTCCGATCTCCTCGTCCTCTTGTGAACAATGAAGCTCCGTCCGTGACAGATCCTCTGACAGATAGGCCTCCAGGAAGAACTCCATCTCTGTTTATCACCAGACACTGGCGTCTGTAGTTCACACACAGGGCATGTCTCTGTCTTCTACTGCTCAGCACCCATTCATGACTCTGTCAGCCTTGTACTGTATCTATCACACAGCCCAACACCTGACAGGATAATAGTGATCTACAGTGCTTCAGCTCTGGCTATGGGGAAGGCATCAGTGGCCAAAAGTGAAGGCCGCCAGCTACACAACTTCACACACTGCTGTACTGTAGTTTAGTAATGCTGACTTCACTGACACTTGGCAGCTTCCCTGACTTCATTACTGCCCTCATACTTCCATCTTTGACCTTTTTCATGGTTCTGTCTTTGTGATTTTCATAATTCATTTGTAACATTGAACCACTTCTGTTAGGCTCAGCCCGCCCAAAGAACAAATAATTATATTTAGTGGAAGTTAGTAAATGGAGGTGATTTAAATCTTGTTTGTGTGGCTCACAGACTGTCTCTTAGTTCTGCTGCAGACTATTTGTTACCTGTCAGTTCTATTAATTATCAACAGCAACACTTTCTGGTAAGAAATGGTTGTTGAAATTTCTAAATGTCATGCTGTGATTATTTGTGAGCACAATGAACCAAATTCAGTTTGATCAATTGGATGATTAGAAATTTCCGAGGTGGATTTCTCTAAATGTAGACAAACAAAACAAGAGGTGGGTGATGTACCAATTTATACCTTGTACAATAGTTTTAATTGGCTGATAGCTAGTACACAGTGTGATCAAAAAGTTCAGAGTCTGCACCTGTAAAAAGTAAAAACATGACGTGATTTTTGTATTTGGTTGCCATCTCTCTGCTCTATATGCTCCTGCCACATTTTGAACCATACCAGGATATCCTGTTCAGTAAGTGCGTCACATGCGTTGGATCTCCTAAACTATGTTAAAAACAACAATCCTTTAGCTAGAATTTCATTTTGGAAAGAGGAAGAAGTCACGGAAATCCAAATCTGCCAAGCAGGATGGATGGAGAACAATGATTGTGACCAAAAAACATGTGCTGTGAGCGGGTGCATTGTTATTGAAGGAGCACCCAACTGGACTGCTGTTTGGTATCTGGATCGTAGCCATAGAAACAGACTCCATCGCCAGAGAACCTAAAGTGACATAAAGGCTGGGTCATGCTGTTGATAGAGAACCTCACACACTGACACTTCTGCAGGTCCATGGTGAAATCACAAATGCGCTTCACTGAGTGATCACAAAACATGACACGCTGATGTTGATGGCACAACATCTGGCAGAATCCTGACTTGTGAAAGCTGCTGCTCGCACTTGTTGCATGCGTCTGGGGCAGCAACAGTCTCTGGACTTTTTGATCACACCTTGTGTAGTTTAATTCAACAGCTGCGTTGAATGTTGTGTCTGAAATCTCTCGATATTTGTTGCTAAAGCTAGTTTGCAACAGTTATGCAACACTACATCTGCACAAGTTTGTCAAAGTAGCGAATTAGTAGAAGAAAATACTATTTGCCCGACGTACTTACTGGTGAAACTATGAGCTAAATGGGAACACGTTCATTTATGGAGGAATACAGATTTAATTCAGATGTCTTTTAGCTTCCACCTCAACCATAATCTTCGTACATCCAGACAGCAGATGTTTTTAGACTTTACATCGTAAGTATGGGTGAAGCTTAATAAAATATATTATACTATATATGCTGTAATGTAGGCATCTTTACCTTTGGTCAGATGCATTCATAACATGAGCAAAGATAAATATATTTTATCCCTGTATGTCCTATAAATGACTTAACTAAAACTAGAGCCTCAGAATACACTCAAACATAGAAAACACAAAATGTGTAGTATATTTAAATGCCACTACAGTTGTGGTCAATTAAAATTCAGACTCAGTATTAGGGTGATCACTAGTTCAGTGGGTTGAGGAGCAGTTGGAAAGGCTGCGCAGCTTTTTCATCAACTGCTGTAATGCAGTTTAAATTGAAAGGTAATGTGCTGTGACTCCGGTGTTTTTTAAGGCACTGCTATTGTGGGATTTACTCATGCAGCGCAGCGTTGTTGTAGCGCTGGTGAAGGTTACGTAGGTGAGCCTGCTTGCGGTGATTTTGGGATGTAGCGTCACCAGATCACCTCTGTCTTCACCAAACTGCAGTGAGAGTTAGTTTTGAACTGGACAACACACACAGAAGGTTCATATTTAAATGCCGTTTATATGTTTGTGTTTCCACTTTTGTGGCGTTCAGCTTTCTTCCTCCCATAATTACCTGAAGTGGAGGAAAACTACAAACACTTGAACCTTGGAGAGATATTTATTTTTTAGTCCGGAGACTAAAATCACTTGTGCGAGTGACTCGGTGTTGAATATGTTCAATGTTCTGATGACTCTTGTCGGGAGTTGTGAAATGTGCCTTTTTTACAGGGTCTTTCTCGCCCTGAACTTATCGAATCAGCTGTTTTCCTCGTCTTTTGAGAAGCAGCTTTCCAGACATCATCTGCATGTAATCCATTCTGTTGATCTGACAATCTGTGTCGCCAAAAATACTTTTTAATCCTTGTTTTTCTTTTCTTGTGCTTTCTTTGTGTTCCTTTTTCTTACACGAGTGTTCCTCACTGTATTTCTGAGAATGGTTTTATTTGTTCTTTTTTGCTGTGTCTCTGGTATTTGTTTACAGTAAGTTGTTCAGCCTGTGATTTTTTTTTATGAATGTTTACTGCTTTAATGTATGTTTTCTTTGATTTTTATGATTCACAACAAAAAAATAAAAGCTTTATGTTTATCTGAACATTGTGAACCTTGAAGGGAAATTCAGTTTTCTTACAACCTGGGTCGTCTTTTGTAGTTTTTGCCTTTAAGCCAGTCATTTATAGCCGTCAGTCACTGACCTCGCACTCATGCTACAACTTGAGACATTTAAAAAGACAAACTATAGTTACCATTATACATTACATTCATTAAAGAGCTACGCTAAATGACCAAATAAGCAAGGTGACAGAACAAAGCTGTTCTCTAATTGAACATACGTATAGAGGCATGTTATACTACAGCATTAGATATGTGCCTTCAAATCTGTGGTATACCTATGAGCCAATTTCCATCTGTAGTCACTGTGCAGAAGAATTGTAAAAGATGTGACTTGGTATATGTCTTTATTTCCAACGTCTTTATTTTATTATTTCAGAATGTCAAGAGTTTTCTTCTGCTTCAGAATACATATAATGACAGATTAGGCATACAGTGCTGTATATAGGGGCTGTGCTCTCCAGTGCGACCGCTAGATTGGTTGGTTGATACACTGATCTTGTCAAATTCCTTCATAAATGGGCTACATCAGTAGCCTTCCAGGATTAAACCATTATTTATGGTGGCAGAAGGAGCAGACAACATGTAGATACCTGGACGATTTCACAACTTTAAAATCATCCAACCTAATGGAGATAGATGGGGTAACCTTTTTAACGTTTACTCAATGTTTAATTGGTGTTACCTCCTAATTAATCAATACTGTGTCAGAGAATTTGTTGTTGTGGTTTCGTTTTGTTCAAACGGATAGACAAAAAGTAAAGTATAAACTTTCAGATCATCTGAAATGGGAGGCTATATTGTCTGAGTTCCTGCAACCAGTTGATTGGTTGAAGAGTAGGTACGATTACAGGCAACCAAGATTTTCTTTTCAACCATACTCCTGTGCAACGGTTTAGAGGAGGCTTTAAAAATAATCTCAGTATTTTTTATTAACAACTGACCTCATACAAAGTGCACGTAATAGGAAAAACAACTACATCAGCATTTGGTCCCTTTAGAAGAGCACCAGTTCTACTCGGAACACAGTTTTTCAAGGTTTTGGCAGGTAGGTGGTTCTAACATCTTGGAGAACGTGTCACAGTTGTTCTGTGGATTCAGCCTGTTTCAATGTCTTCTGTCTCTACATGTAAACGCAGACTGGCTCCATGATGTTAAGATCAGATCTCTGTTAGTCATTGACCATCTGTTGCATGACTCCACGTTCTTTGTGTTGCTGAAGATAGTTCTTTGACTCCTCAGTGGTGGTCATCACTGATGCATAAGAATCTCAACATCTAAAGTGACTGAAATATTGGCTGGTTCTCATGTAAATAAAGGCCAGACAACAGGATTGAAGCTTTTCATCACATTGTCTTAACTACTGCAATAATGATTAATTAAGACCTGGCTAAAGTTACCAAAGTGTGTACAGCAACATCCTAATATCCTGGTTCTTGACAGTGAAGCACATAACAATATCACAACTATCATGATGGCAACAACTACAAAAATAAGACCAATGCAGGTTGCAAAAACAACAAATCTTCCTTTGAGATGCAGTAAACGCAATTAAATGTGGCAAAGAGCCGCTGATAAACACCAGAGTTCTGTAATTAAGCCTTTAATGGGTGCTGTATACGTTTCTTTAGCCTCCTAAGTGACGAATCGCAGCCTGGCCTGTTTCCAAACTGCTTGTTTTGAAAAACAAATCAACTTTTTTCTTGCTGCCAGTAAAAATGTTCGAGTCACTCCTGGGAATTGAACACATGAATCAGTGTGGCTCTGCTGTTTCTTCAGTCATATCACATTCTTGTACTCAGCCATACTTCAGCACAATTTCACACATTCACGCTTGGCAGTATTTGTATCTGCTCTGCAGGTAATTGGCATCTTCTTCTTTTTTTTTTTTTGCTCACCTCAATCTTCCCTGAAGCACCTCGGTAGTTTTTTATTGATACATGAGATCGCTGTTTTTATTATCAAACCAAACCTCCCCCTCTGAATTTCAATCTCAGCAGGGCTGCTCCGGCGTAATTTAATTTACCCTCTGCCCTTTTATGTATGTGGGGAGGGCCTGTGTGTTTGGGGGCAGAGCTTTAATTGGAAATGCAAACCTGGCACGGCTTAATTAATTCGCAGGGTGTTTAATTGCTGTATGGTTTATACAGTGTGTTTATGCGTGCTGGAAGAGAGAACAGGTACCGGCTGCCTCTCGTTTGTAAATATTTGATCACCTGGGGTGAAATTTAGGATATTTTTTTAACTGCTGGCTTCATCAGCGTCTATCAGAATTAATCAAAATCTGCTCTCTTCTTCACTGAAGCAGCAACTGAAACAGATTATCTGCAGAATTAAACTTAGAACTCTCATTAATGAGCTGATCTATATGGGTGTTTGTGCTGCG
>OMNN01031063.1:5749-20538 GCA_900302755.1 Chromis chromis | reverse complement strand
GACACCCATTGCAGCCTCCATTCATCTTCGTTTCTTTCCACGTCTTTTCTCTACCCTCATCCCATTTCCATCTGTCTCCCACAGCATGATACCAAAGAATAAACTTGGATTTGCCATTTGCAAGGATACAAGACAAAGCGTCTGCAGCCATGCTGGCAGCTCTATGAGGATATACAATTGCAAGAAAAAGTATCTGAACCCTTTGGAATTTCATGGTTTTCTGCATTAATTTGTCATAAAATGTGATCTGATCTTCATCTAAGTCAAGGGTATTGACAAATAGAATGTACCTAAGATAAAAACACAATAAAAATTCTGATCTTTCATGTCACATTCAAAATGGTAGTGGAAAAAGTATCGTCGCGGTCGATAAAAATGATTAAGAATATACTTTTTTGGTTAAAGTATGACAGCCCCAGCCGGCCCAAAAATGTCCGTCGGCCCACCGGGCATTGCCTGGTACGCCAGATGGCCAGTCCATGCCTGCCCCCACCCCTGCCTTGGCCTCAACCCCTGCTTGGCTTCTTCTTTCTTTCTCCCTTTCTCCCCCTCTCTTCTTCTCCTCATCTCTCTCACTTGGCCTTGCTTGCCCTCACTCTCCCTTTCTCTGTCATCCCAATTCATTCCTCCACTCTCTGCCAGATCATAGACAATGAAACCGGTTTCCCTGCTGATCCCCGACCTGTCTCCTACCTTCCTTCCTTCCCCCACCTGTCCACCCTGCGACACACTCGCCGTCTGGATCCTGCTCGCGGTCAGCCTATACCTGCCACTGTCCTGTGTCTGCACTTGAGTTCCCAGCACACGCCGTGACAAGAAGTATGATTACAACCATGTGCTTGTCCACTTTTAAAGTCTGCATCCGCCCTAATGGACCCCATGAACCAGCTTTTAAGTAGAGAACCTGTAGTGGTCAAAATCATTATAAAACCAATAGTTAATTAATAATTATCAGGTTGGAATATTCAGCATGGCCACATACTAACACTAGTTGACACTCTCTTTATGCTATTTTACAGCTATAGTTTGTCAGCTTAAAGGATGAGTAAAATGTATTAAGTGACATAAAATAAGAGGTGAGTTGGGTTTCTCCCCCTCGCACTGACAGTACCATTTTAATTCTCTGTTTGATGGACACTTTGGATTCTCCTGGGGCCAGAGAAGAGCAGTTTGTTTACAGCTGAAACATGACTGTCACTACAAGAGAAAATCAAAGCTCTGGCTGAATAATAATGAGACTTAGCCATCTTTGAACAAATATATTATGAATTAATCACAATTAGCCCCAAATGAAATCTATCAACATGTTGCATTTTCTCCCCCTGTCCCCTGTGCTGCTAATCTCTCTCTCTCTCTGCCTTCCATTTTCCATCTGTTTCCAAGAAGGCAAAGTCACAGAAGAAAAATGAAATCATTTGGCTGTCTTTAATGTGTTTTGATTTTGCCATTAACAACCAAGTAATTTTTCCTCACATAGGCATCAGCATAATTAGTGTCTTTCATCTGCATAAATTTGGCCTCTGAACCACAAGGATATTGATCAGGCTTGCAAGTACTGCCATACTGCAATTATGGCAAGTAAGATGGATTTTTTTTAACTTTTGTTAAACTGAGGTTGCTGTGACTGTCACCTATTTTTTTATCTGCCATTTCTAAAACTTTGTATGATCCTGTGTCTTCTCCAAGTGATACATTTAGACATGAGATGTCATTTTACAGCTGAGCCACAATACAAAAATTCAGGTTACATCATCCTTTTAGTATTCATGTCTCCCCATCAGCCAGCATGGGATAATTGCCATCGCCAAAAAATCTCTACACATGCTGAAGACTGGGCACCTTAGATGCAAGGGAAGAGGATAGCTCATCTAATCCTGTTACACAGCTGGTTCTGTACATATGTGGAGAGATTTAAACATCTGATCTATGCCTGAGAGAAGCCCAGAAGCTGGAAGCTGAGCTGCTTATATGGAAAATGTTCCAAGTTGTTCGAACCCAAGCTAACCAACACCATGTGTATGTCAGAATCAAATGTGATGGCATTAGGCTGTATTTCAGCATTCATTGTTTTGGCCAACCTGATGCTTCCTTAATTTTGTTCTTTTCGAGCCACTCAGAGGTCAGAGGACTTGCTTGTGTGCTTTGAGTCATTGGCATGCTGCAGAACCCATCTGCGCTTGAGCTTATGTCATGAACTGATGGTGGATATTCCAGGAAGATTTCTGATAGAGAGCAGAATTCATGCCTCCATCAATGATGACAAGTGGTCCAGGTCCTGTGGAAGCAAAGCAGCCCCAAACCATCACACTACCACCACCAGGTTTCACTTTCGGTATGATGTTCTTCTTGTGGAATGCAGCATTGGCTTTACACCAGATGTAACGGGACCCATGTCCTCCAAAAAGTTCAGATTACTGAGAAAATTATCGTTTTTGATTAAATCTCTAAGAGATTTTAATAGAATGAATTTGATCAATCTCATAAATGAAGTATTCATTCTGATTGAATTGACCTTAGTTCCCACACAAAAAACAAAACCATGACTTGGTCTAAATGAATATATTTATTAACTATTCTACGAAGACAACAAACATGAGCTATATACAGTGAAACTAGTGTGTGTATGGTGAATGTGTGGTGTCGGAGCACTAAATAATTGCAGAGTATTATGGTGATAGCAGGATAGTTAGCGAATGATCTAAAATTATGGTTTTATGATTTTGGTTTTAACGAACGATATGCTAAAATTGGTTTGTTATTAAGTTATTACCACATCAACCTGCTCTGGAGCAGATAGGAGAGTTTGGCTTTGCCTATACTTTGAGCAGTGCTGACTGGATCGGAGTCTCCTTGGCTGGAACAGCTGTGTTTGGGCTGGAAACTTCGTCACGATCGGTTCTGGGGTTTTTGCCTCCCGGAGTGTCGCTGGTTGCCAGGCAACACGTTCCGCCGCCGGATCTCTCAGTAGCGGTCCTCCGCTTTTATTGTCTTAGAACAATGGGGTGTGGATGGAAGGCGTGGGGAGGAGTTTGCCGCGAATTTTGGTAACTTAACACTCCTCTCTTTGTTCTCGAGAGGAGGCTGCATCCTTTAGATTGCATAAAACAAATTACATTATTCATGCAAACGTGATCGATCCGTCTCTCACCATGACCCATCCACATGAAACAGAAAAGGTTAATAACATACATATACATCACCAAGTAGCCTAGGCTACATCAAAATGTCAAAATCATGTAGACCTCACCTTGAGACTCTATTTATAAACTGTAAACCATTCTACGTCCCACCTCAGGCCTGTGTAACAGAGGCGTTAAAACAGCTGGCCGACCAGATAACAGAAGCGGAGAAAAAAACACCCAGACTCCCTGCTCATCATTCTGGGGGATTTTAACAGAGCAAACGTCATCCACGAGCTCCCAAAATACAGACAGAATATTAAGTGTCCCACCAGGGACACAAACACACTGGACCGCTGCTACACTGTTCTAAAAGACGCCTATGGCTCTGTCCCCCATGCAGCTTTAGGACTCTTTGACCACTGGCTCATCCCCACTCCCAACCCAACCGGTCAAGGCAGATGGCGGCCTTCACTGAGCCTGGTTCTGTCGGAGGTTTTTTTTTTCCCCCTCCCTATCCTAGGGTTTTTTTTTTGGTTCCTTCCCACCGTTGCTGACTGACTGCTCATAGGAAATCCAAAAGAAACTTTGGATTGTGGGTCTTGGGTTTTCTGTTCTTCCTTACTATGTTAAACGCTATGAGATGACATATGTTGTAAATATGTGCTATATAAGTAAAATTGAATTGAATTGAATTTTCTGTCCAGTTCTCCGAGCCAGCCCCAGCCGATCCCCATCTGCATCTCCTGCCCAGTCCTGCTTGAGCCACGGATCATCCAAACCAACCTGGACCCAGTTCTCCACTGGTTCCCCAAATTCCATGCCAGATCTCCATGCCACGCATTTCCTCTATCTGCATTCCCTTGATCCTCTTCCAGACAGGCAGCTAGCTAAGTTTTAGAATTGTGGTTGAACAGTGCTACCTGTAGTTTATGTTTAGTTTTTGCCGTGTCTGCATTTTTGTGTATTTAGAGTCTTTGATAATTTACCATGTTGGCGTTCGGTGTATTTTGTAATTCGCTGTGTCGGCGTTCCGGGTATTTTGTAATTTGCCTTGTCGGCGTTTTGAGTATTTAGAGTCTTTGATAGTTCGACGTGTCGGCACTTAGTGTATTTAGTTTTTAGTTATTCGCTGTGTTTTCACTGGTATATCCAGTCTGTCCTGTGTTTTGTATTTTCGCATATATTTAGTTTTTGGCCTAGTCCAGCTGCTGTAGCTATATGACTTCTTTAGTTCCCTTAGCAATGTTTGACACCACTCTGCCCCCTAGTGTTCAGAGAAGGATTTTGTTTTTCTTAGTTCGTTCTCTTTCCCCTTTATTCTCTTATTAGACTCCCTCTTTACCTGTACATGATTAATTCGTGAAATAAATTTCTTTTATTTTACATTTTTGTGTGCTGTGTTTTCCCTATCTGCGCCTGGGTCTCTGTCTCCCTGTGACAGTTTTTGTTGTCTTGCGTTTGAGCCTCAGACCCGCCCTACGGGTCCAGCCGAGATGGGCTCAGCGGACGGTGAAGTCAGCATGGACCTAGCACCCCCGGTTGTTCCCATTCATCATGCTATTGCTAACCAGCTATGCTAGGTCAGCATGAAAAATTACTAAACAGCCTGATAGAAAGTAATCATGCTCTGCAAAGACAGGTTTCCCAGCTTACAAGCTGAGTAACGAGTTTAGCATCTCACATCCCTCCATTGTCTGCATCTCCTTCAAGAACTTCTGTTCTGGCCCCTACTCTTGCTCAATCTGCACTGGTAAATGATAACCCATCATTCTCATCTCAGACTGCCAGCCGTTTCAGAGAGTAAAAAAAAATGTCCACCTGCCCCATCTGATCGGCAAAAGGACAGGTTCACCCATAATTGGGGGGATATTGGTGAGCCACACTTCCATGACGTCCCCTCAACGACTCCAGCTCCTTCTGTTGGGAGACCCAGTCCCTGCCTGTCTCAGCCTTCATCGAATCCGGGGCCAAGGAGAACTTCATGGACTAGCTAGCTAGCTACCCAACTGAAGATTCCCACCGTACCCTTAACCTCACCTCTGGTTGCAGCTCTCACCTTGCCCCCTCATTGCCCATACGATTGCGCCGTTGACCTGCACCCTGGCACCTCCCTGTCCTGCAGTAGACTCTATAACCTGGCCAAACCAGAACAGGATGCCATGGAGAACTACAGAGAACTTTGGGAAGCCATGGCAGCTGGTTTAATTTGTCCCTCTTTTTCTCTGGTGGGGGCAGAATTTTTCTGTGGACATTTAAAGTACTGGTTCGCTGTGTTTTTGTCATCTCGCGTTTGAGCCTCAGACCCGCTCCGTAACACATTAAGTGCAACTTGAAAAAGAATGTAAAACCTTTATTTTATTTTATTTTCAAATTTGGGTAACTGTTTTTCAAATTTTGCTAATGTGATACTTCAAAATGTGCATAAAAATACATTATGGAAATATTAGTACTGCCTTAGGAACTGAACAGAACGGAAGAGTCATTTGAAGTGTTAGCACTGAAGGAAGGAATGATGCATCTCATTAGTCATTGACTCCGTCAACAAAACTAGTTTTTCTTGTCTGTGTCACTTCCCTCAGGAGGAAGAAAATGCCACAATTTTAACTAATTAGAACAAATACAACTACAAAGTACCTGCTGACCTTGCTCATGATTGTGCCGCAAAAGTGTTTTTATAGACTTGTACTTAAAAAATACAAATTAAACAAACCAGTGCTGAGGAATACTGGAAAGTGTGTGTGTGATGAGGAACAGTCTTCTGAAACTGTTCCAGAAATTGGCAATAATAAACTTCCATAATCAATATAATTTAAGTAGAAGTCCAAAACCCAAAGACACACATGGTCTAAATCCTACTAATTCCCCTCCACTGCTGCAGTGTGTAGTTATAATAGTGTTTTACTGCACAGCCTAGGAGGCATGACTACATGTTTCCAAGAGTTTAAAGATGTCATAATATTAATTGCTTCATTTAGAGTCAGGATACACTCTTGATCAGGTTGGAGTCGATCCTAACATCTGCCTGCCCCCTAGTATCTGGAATGAAGTCCACAAAAGGAATTAAAGAACTTTTTAAACTTTTAATTGCAAGTAGCAATGAGTGCAGTGAGTGTGCCAACAAATGAAATGAACTGAAATGTCTTACTTGCAGCATTCTTAAACCTCAATGTGTTCTTCCTGTATATATATTTTCCTGGAATTTGGTACTGGTACCCAATGGTACTTTACCCACTGTGAAATCAATAGTATTTATTCATTCAGTGTGGCACTCCCTACATTCCTAAATTAATTAATAATACCATAAACAAAAGGTACTAAATAATAATTAAATTGACAAATAGTTTATGACTTTGTAATCTGGGTGTCATATAGATTAGAGAAAAACATGTTAACAACAGATAGCCATAGCCACTGTGAAGTGCATGCTGACAGAGGGGATCAAGTTACTGTAATCAGCCATAAAGTGTGTGGATAGGCCCAAATGTCAAAATAGCAGTTATCTAAATACTGTGTATCATGGTCATTCCTCCAGAAAAGGAAATGAAGACCTGGTTCATGCGATGTTAAGTCTGTCTGCTTTTCCTCTTCACAGCAGAGTTGGTCCATGCCTGGCTAGAGGAAAGATATTAATGGTACCACTCCATGGATTCATTTTTGGGCGTGAGGGGCCACACTGTTTACCAGCATTGTACAACTGATAGAAGTGCAACTAGAAAGTGTCACAACACATGACTGACAGGCGCTTTCCAATAGGAATCCAACACATGCTACACCCTCCTACAACCTTGCAAACACTGGTTGCACGTGACTAGATAAACACTTCACTCATAGGCAGTCTGCTCCTGGATTTCAAACTGGATCAATATTGGCGGCTTATTTGGAATCCTTTCATGCAGCTGCTGAATCTGTCTTTATTTTAGATTAGGAACTGTTAGTTTAAAAGTTTTTCAAATTTATAGATTGTTGAGGTGTTGAGTGCTGGCTAGATGCACCTGATTTGCATGAAGTAGCCCAGACCTCATCTTTATGCAAATGAGAATGCAGCAGAGTGCTACAAGAATGCATTGCATATAGCTGACTATGTAGACAATGATTGGGAAGGGTAGAAATGATGAATCCTGCACCATCAGGTTCCTTAAATGCTCACTCACGACTTAGCTTAGTTAGCTTAAATGCATCAGTTTTGGACAAATTTGTGTGAAGGTGTTGATACAAACATTCCAGATTGCTTCTTTTTTTGCAGGGAAGAGCCAAAAGCAACCCTTCCTTCCCTGCATGATATATAACAGTATAGAGAGAGTAGAGGAGAGGAGCACGGTGCATCATGTGAATCCCCCAGCAGTCTAAACCTATAGCAGCATAACTAAGGGACAGCTCAGGTGATCCTGAGCCACCCTAACTATAAGCTTTATCACAGAGGAAGGTTTTAAGCTTAATCTTAAAATTAGAGAGGGTGTCTGCCTCCCGAACCCAGACTGGGAGCTGATTCCACAACAGAGGAGCCTGATAACTGAAGGCTCTGCCTCCCATTCTACTTCTGGAAACTCTGGGAACCACAAGTAAACCTGCAGTCTCAGAGCGAAGAGCTCTGTTAGGATGATAAGGTACAATAAGTTCTTTAAGATAAGATGGAGCTTGGTCATTAACAGTTTTATATGTTAAGAGCAGGATTTTAAATTCTATCCTGGATTTTACAGGGAGCCAATGAAGAGAAGCTAATACAGGAGAAATATGATCTCTTTTACTGGTTCCTGTCAGAACTCTGGCTGCAGCATTTTGTATCAAAATGATGTGATGTGTAGTGTAGAGTAGTTGTATAGTGTGTGTGCAAAGTCATAGGTGAGCTGGTGTGCTCAAGCTTCAGCGAACAGCAGACGGGTCGAGAAAAAGGTGCGGACTATATTCTAAAGGAGTTTATGCTGTTACATTCTAAATATGTAACTTTGATGCACCAGAATGAGTTTTTAAGAGTTTAATTAATGACCAACAAGGGGCTTCTTTTTAATCCCAACATCTAAAAACAACAACAACAAAATACTTTACACCCAGTTTTAGCTTGGGTATTATACCTTTTGACTGGCAAATCAGTAAAATGATGTCCACTGGGTCACTTGCATGGGTCTGGAGTATTTCAAATTACTACTAATACTGCTACAAATATTTGGGGTGTATTCACTTTTCCTATACTTTAAATCAACTCAGTTTAACAGAGAACTTATCTTTGTCCAGTCATTGATGCCAGTGGAGCTGCCATTTCCAGACGTGGCCTTACAAAATCACACTAGGAGTGCTCTAGTTGCATGTTTGAGGTGTGAGCCCAGATGGCTGCTTTTGTTTGATTTTGAGAAAGCAAAACATTTATTCCTGTCTTCTCAAAAAGAAACATGTGGTGTATAAAGACCCTATCCAACTTCAGGATTTTTGTTTGCTTTGTGAGCATGCACGTCTCTGACTTCAGTGAGGCAGTAATAATATTAAATTGCATTCACCTGCAGAAGCTTTTATGCAGAGCTACTCACAATGTATGTATTTAAACCATTTAGGAGCAAAGAGCATTATCATTCAAAATGGGGAATGTATCCCTCTTTAAAAAATCCATTTAAAAATAACATAGATTCTGGGATTGTTGACAAGCTGACAATGGCAGACAGTAATACGAAACCTGGATAATGTTATAATGTGGGCTGGGTGTTACAGCACAATATTATATAATATTACCAGTAAAATGATTTGTTTTAGATCTAGGGGACTTAATTACCACTAAGCCTTTTGTCCATACCACCTACTAAAACACCATCACATAACCTGAATGCCTTTGTTGCCACTCAAAGAGATGCAGGACAAACCTGACACCCAGGTGAGCTTTCTGCTGTCATTGTTGTTCCACTCCACAATGCTCTGAGCTCAGTGTTAGGTTCTGTTCATATCAGGCAGCAGAAATGTTTAAAAAACAAAAAAACAAATGAGGGTTTTCGTTCATTTTCTATCACCGTTCAACAGTTGCTCTTTGCAACTGTTGTCTGCCCTCAGACCGACTACTTAAGACCCCTTAAAGACTAGCAGTCAGTCACAAATGATAACCTGTGATAAAGAGAATGAATAACTGAGTTACTCCATATTCTATAAAAATGTTAAATTCTGAAAGTGAATAATATTAAAACAGAACAGGATTTTTGTATGTTCTGTAGACTTTCATGGACTTGATGAGAAATTTCTGAAATGATATAACCCACATGAATCATTCATACAAAAGACATCAGTAAATAACAAAAATACATGTGTAATGCTACTCATAGGACATTCGGGAAACTAAAACGTCATGATCACATTTCACCTCAAATATATTATGAATAAGAATTTACAGAAAGCACTTTGAAAATAAAGTGAGGCCATTTGTAAAATATAAAAGCTGCAATAAAACTCCTAAAGTACTAACATCCCTTTCTTTCCTGCTTGTGTGGTTTTTATAGAATGCATGTGAAAATGTCTACGTGCAATAAATAGAGATACGAACAAGCCTTTCAGACATCTGGTAATTAAACTAATTTCATTGTTGCGTATAATTCTTACAGGGCTAAACCTGAAGGGGAGGTACATTTGATTCTTACAAATATTTCATCTGGGACGGAGCAACCATCAGCAATAAACAGCAATAATTTTTTCATGACATTGTGTCTAATTCGAGACGCAAGGTAGGGACTGTTTGTGCTTTCAGGCTATTATTAAAAGTGTAATAAATCCTTTGGAGCAAAACCAATAAATAGCTACAAAACGCTGAGATATTTTCAGGGACAAATACCAATATTGAAAAAAAGCTTCTCCTCCCTTGCATGCAGCCTTAAACAGCCTCTTTTTTTTTTTGCTATGGGGACCAACAATGGCATTAATTAGTTGGAGGAAGAAAAAAAAACAGCACAATGGCACCACCTAGATTCACATCAAATCAATAATTCATCAAAACTACAGAGATTTAATGATATTTTCATAACACCTCTCTCCCTCTTCCCTTTAGTCTGACAATGACAAATTGCCTTGTTTTAATCAAAACCTCACACCTCTTAGCCAGGTTAAGTGCCTCCACCATTGTTGTTAATACAGCACCATATGTCTGTGCAACGCTGGTGAAGGTGTATGTACAAGTTTTCTGAACAGCCTGTCTCAGTATGACGTGGAGTATTTACACTCTGACGAGAGCTTCACCTGAATGGGGAAGTCCGTAATCTTGTTTTTTTTGTACTCACTAATCGCATTAATTCTTGTAAGTGTGTTATTTAACCACAGATTTTTGAAAACAACTCATGTATTGTGTGTGGTTTGGAGTTTAAAGGGCACTTAAGTCACATTCTGTTGGCGTGATGAAACTGTTCATTGATCTCCCAAACTGCCTCCCTAAGGAAAGAGGAACACTGCCTAATACACTATTTTCTGCAGAAAATATAGTGGCATCAGGGTAGCTAATGCCAGAATACTGTTCATGTCATGACACCTCTTGTCTTGGACCTCTGTGGAGCCCACAAGAATACTTGTCACATACTTCAGCCTACGACTCCTTCCCGTCATATTTGGTTAGCGTAAATTTTTAACACACATTTCTGTTAGAATTTAGTCTCGCTTAGCCAGCCCATCATCTGTAGTACATTATCATTCTGCTCTGGCTTGTGTAGACTTCTTTAAACCAATCACAACTGACTTGAACAGACCGAAGCAAAAGATGTGGCTTCCATGTTCCCTTGAAAATAGTGATGGATGGAATTGTTTTAGTGGAACATTTGCATGCAAGTTGACACTAAAATGGATAATCCATTGTAAAAGAAAAACTAGCAGGGCATCTTACTGCACAATCCAAACCCCAGGCAAAACTTTTTTTTTCGATTTTCATTGTGGTAGGTTGCTAGTCCAGAGGTTATTCTTGTTGTTTCCTGTAGTGAAGTGGATTTTGAAAAATGTAATATGTAGAAAGTGGAAGGAAAACACAAAGACACCTAAAATGAGCGATCAATGGCAGGCTTATACCAACATTCTACATCCAGTGCGTCAGACTAGATAGACATAAAAATAAATCTGTGAATGTCAGAAAAAGATGCAATGGGACTGTAGCCAAATGTTCTTGGCTGGTGTTGTCACTCCTGCCCCTTTTCAAGAAACAAGAAGTTTGCCTTGTAACATGTGGTTAATGTTATGAATGCGTGTATTTTAATCCAAATCGTCATTTTAAAGTTAACCAAGCAGTTTTGTTGCCTACACTGAAATAAACAAAAGAATGAAAGGTTAAGTCGCAAAACAAACTTAAATTAAGTGATAAAATAATGACACCAACCTCCCTATGAGGCTCTTTGAACTTGGAAAAACTCCAATACTTCTATTGGCGTCAACTATTGACTCGGTTGGCACAGACGCTAAAGGACACCTTTGACAGAACAGCAATATTGGGCGCCCTGGGCATGAGAACAGGCCGGCCACCCAAAGCCTTCAGTCCAAGAGATGCAAATCTGACCAGACATTTAAACCGCTGAAGTTCGGGACCTCCTTCCTGAAAGTCTCCCAAGTCACCTTCAGAGCCCATGATGACTCAGTGTGTCAAAGGTCAGCCTCATTTTGAGATTTTTGTCTATATAATGTGGCTGTGAATGAATAAATTAACGAATCAATACCCAGCTCAGTGGAGACATATTTTTAAGAGTTCAGGCTGGATACTACTTTAAAAAAAGAGGAAAAGCTAATCTATGGATACATCTACCACCTGTTTTTAGTACTGTTAATGTAGGATGTCACGGTCTGTGTTTTTTTTTTTCTATTTATTTCCTGTTTTATTTTGATATTGCCTTTACTAGCTTGTGTTTTAACTTCCTTCCTCTGTCTGTTTCCCTCCTTTTTTGGTTGCCCTGATGAGTTTAGTCTGTGTTTCATCTACCTAGTCACCTCTAAATGTCTTAAAAGTCTTGTCTTTCCCTCTGTCTTTGCTAGTTCATCCTGTTTAGTCTCCAGTTTGTGTACCTCATGTTGATCTGCCTGGTTTTCCTCATGTTCCTTATCTGACTTTGGTTCATGCATTTTGTTTGTTGAACTCTGAAGTGCGATTTTATGTCTTGCTTCCTGTGCTTTAGTTGCCTTTTGAATATTTTCTGTTTGTGTTTGCCAGCTCCCCATGTTTATTTAGATTCATCTGGACTTTAGCCTCCTTTTGTATCCGCCTTTTGATTTCTACTACCTACTTCTGGTGTCTGCATTGCTTCTTCCAACACCCACCCTGGCCTAGGAAGACTGAGATTCTTGTGAAAGTTCTCACGCTGAAAAGAAAATATGTATATGGAATTTTCATGATTACCTCTAAAGACTGTCAGTCATATGACTACAAAGGATTAATGTGAGTATTTCAACAATGAGGCAGAAAGTATTGTCAGGATTCAAGATTCACATCTTTACAAACACTTTCCGCTGCTTTTGATGACCCCAAATCTCAGCCTCCTACAATGATGAAAAATGCTCAGATGCATTTTGGATATTATTCACTGGTATCTCACATATTCTGTAAAACCAGAGACACTGGGTGAGTAATTGTCCAGTGTTAATGTGTGTGTAGGAATTATTTTAATAATCACATAATGTACTTTATAGGTTGTGCCCAAATGCAAAAATACTGGAGGGCCCATGTGTTGTTCAGCATTAAAGTACTAAATTAGCATTAAATTATCTTTATAAACAGCACCTTTTTTGCTCCCGTTATCTCGCACTCTCCTTTCTCACAATTCTTCCACTGCCGTCACTGCCATAATAGTATATATACATAAGCCATGCGTAGGCGAGGACAGGCGACTAGCTGGGAAGAACAGTTGTGGTGTGAGGCAGAAGTAGTGTGTCCTATAGCCAACTTGTGCTGAATTCAGACATGGATCTAAAGTTTTGGTCACACTTTCTTGCCAAGTTCTACTTCTGGCAGAGAATACTAAAATTCTTATAATAGAAATAAATCTGCACGAAACATTTAATTATGTAACTTAATTAAGCACTTAACCACTTAATTGAAAGTTGGCTCTAAAAGCTGCGACATACATTAAATAGGACTATTATCACTAATAAGGGTGATATGCTAGAGTGAACAGAAGTTTTTTTTATGTTAGTAAGCTTGGTCTCTATGGAGCCATCAGATGATCTCTGTATCTGCGAGGCAAAAGTTCCATCTGAAGCTCTTTTCAGAGAAAAACTTTAATAGCAACTTTTCACTGACTAAATTCGGCGTCTGTCAAAGATTCCTGTCAGGAGCTGAGTGTAGGCCTTAAGCTACTGGAAGCAATCGTGAAAAAAATAACCCAAAAAACAAACAAACAAGAAAAATGTCTCCGCACAATGATATAGCTTTGCAACAACTTCTCAAGCAGTGATAGAGAGGACTAAAGTGTGACATAATGATGCTATTGAGGAGCTCTTACAAGCCGAACAGAACACTTCTTAACCTGAGTCCTCTCTGAAGCGGATGTGGAATAAACATATTGGGATTTATGTGCACTGAGTGTAGCTGCTCTGTCCAGCTGCTGTCCTGTTGCTGAGTACTGGGACAAAAAAATTGAGTTAGGGGAGGAGACTGGAGACAACTTTAAGAGCAACACTCAAGCCAAACATTGTGCATGACATAATTTGTGTGAAGCAAAAGGATATTAAAAACATTTTCCTTTTTCATTTTTGTTAAATTTGCATGTAGAATAGGTTTCCGAGGCTCACCGGACAACTGAATCTCCAACAGCTCAACAACTTATTGTGCAGCCTTGTGCATTAAACAAGCTAATTGTGTCATACCTGGTTTGTCACAAAGAATGTTCAAAACAGGAAGAAACATATGTTCACATTTGTACAAGTATAAAGACGTCAGTACTGTCTGTTTGGATACTTAGAGCCCAGATAAGCATTTGTCATTCTTAAGGATGGTATACATGATAACTGACACTACAGGGAAATCAGCAACAGGTTCTAAAACACTCAACACCACTCCAGTACATTATAATGGCTACCATAAGGAATTGTTGAGGAAGGAAGCAGGTGCATCGTGTCAGTGTACTTAAAACCTGAACAGGGATTGATGCTCTTGAATTAAACAGTCATCTATAAGCAATACGATGAAGTGTTCCATGGTTTTACTGCCCTGTCCTTCGATTAACAATCTTCCTGCAGTCATTAATAGTAACCATTGCTAAAAATCCATTTGGACGTGGTTCACCTGAACAAGCAGAAGTCAATTGGATGCTTCATGGGAGCAAGTTTAATCGTAGTGGTGAGCGTTATTGCGATGATATGTGATGATATGATAAGTGTGTTAATTAGTTTTTAGATTAGGTGAGGATATTTTTAACACATCAAAGTGCTGTGACTACGTACGACAAACTGCGTATCAGCAGTTCATCGCGGGTTCGGCCTTGAAACTAGGCAAGCATTTTTCTGGGACACTTTTTGAAAACCTGCTATTGCACTCTCATATTGCAATATTAGTGTGCGTTCAGTGCATTAATTAGTTCTACACCTTGTACTCAAAACCTGGTTTCTGTTTGCTACAGTCTGCTAGGCTTGGGACTAATAGGCAGAGCGATTAGTAGGTGCATATCTGATTGCCTCAGAGAGCGTGGGCTGCAGCTCATCTTTCAAACTCTGGGTTTGCATTTGTTTTCTCGGCTCTGAACC